>JAGDYQ010000003.1:13412829-13452525 GCA_021962125.1 Bulinus truncatus | reverse complement strand
ATAACTAATTAGTAATAAAAAACTTGCTAAAGCCAATGTCAATGGAATGTGCTCTGCATATAGAAAGATGGTGGAGGGGAAGATTGGTTGCATGCAAGAATATTTGTCAAATGGTGTGTGTGTGAGAGAGACGGTGTAGAGGCAGAAACTGCTAACATAAAACACATTTATATTTTTAAAAAATGCAAGATTCACTTTTTACAGCACAATAAGGCCAATAGGTTCTGGTGAATTGTAAAATTTATTCATAATTTTTTTTAGCCAATGTATATTGTAAGAATTAAACAAAATTTTATTTTTCATCCAATCGCTTTTAGTTCCAAAAAAGTCAAGTCTCCTGTAACGTTTGACTTGAGAATTTTCACCAAGGCCCTGAACCCAAGATATCAACAAGGATTCGGTGTTTTAATCCACTCAAAAACAAATGTAATAATGACATAAAATAATAATTAATTTAGTTTGATTGGCATTAAACACTGACAACATGGTTTGATAACAAAAGACTTTATAACTATTAATTTAAAAAAAACATGGAAAAATAGCACAATGGTCAGCTAATGACAACAGTCAGCTATGACACGTCAACTATGACAAGTCAGCTATGAAAAATGACAGCTATGACAACAGTCAGCTAATGACAAGTCAGCTATAACAACTGACACTATGACAACAGTCAGCCATGACAACAGCCAGCTTTGATGCAGACCCATAGCGTGAAAATTCTACAGCAGGGGCCAGTCATTCTACAGCAGGGGCCAAGCAATAGCAGGGGGGTCAGGAAATAATTTTTACTAAGTAGAGCAAACAAGCAGAGTGGGCCAGACAAAACATAGGGAGGGCCCGGCCCCCCCTGCCCCCCCCCGCACGCTACGGGCCAGCTTTGATGACAAGTCATCTTTGACAACAGTCAGCTACTGGGAGAGTACATTTGTTGCAGTTTTAACTTGAGCCAATTCAGATATAATAATAATAATAATAATAATAATAATAATAAAAACCACATCATTTAAATCTTAGGTTATTGCAATAGGTCTATTTGAAGAAGCAAAGAAACTGCAGTATAATATATTTAAATGTATATAACTGCATGTATAACTTAAAATATAACCGCTCGAGAGCTATTTGATACTATTTTCTCAATACTAATATACATTCTTTAGCCTTGTCTTCTAACCATCTACTTTGTTTTTCCAGTTCTGGAGAAAATCAATAAGTTTCGTCTTTCTGACACAAAAACATATATCTACCCACACTTCAGGGACTCTCAAAGATATCCAGCTAAAGGGGCGTGGCGAAATATTAAGTTAAATCATGGAATATTTGTGGAAATTACAGTAAATATTTTGATAATTTATAAAAAAAATTATATGATAGCTCGGGATACGAACGTAATTCATTCCAGAACTCGGTTCTTAACCGAATCGTCCGTAACCTGAACACTGAAGTCAATGAAATAAACACGAACCGTTTCAGGATGAAAGAATCATTCGTTCTTTTTTTTTTTGCTAACTTCTGATTTGTTAACTGACAAATCGCAAAGAATTTTTGTACTTTACGTACCAATTAATACTACTACTTTACGTACCAAATAATACTTGTACTTTACGTACCAATTAATACTACTATTTTACGTTCCAAATAATACTTGTACTTTACGTACCGTATAATACTTGTACTTTACGAACAAAGAATACGTGTACTTTATGTATCAAATAAAGAGAAAGCAAACAACGGTAACTAGCTACTCATCTTCAGACAACAGCTCCTACTTTAATATCTTTAGCTGTACTGCGTGGCTTTCGTTTAAACTTTACGTGATCAGTTGTCTCCTACGATAAAACTTTCTCTCCGTCCCTCTCTCCCTCCCTCCTTCTCCCTCCCTCCATCTCTCACTCCCTCCTTCTGCCTCCATCTCTCACTACCTCCTTCTCCCTCCATCTCTCACTCCCTCCATCTCCCTCCCTCCCTCCCTCTCTCCCACCCTCCCTCTCTTCCTCCCTCCCTACCTCTCCCTCCCTCACTCACTCCCTCTCTCACTCCCTCCCTCTCTCTCTTTCTGTCTCCCCCACTTTCTTTTCTCTGGTCTTAGTTCGTAACCCGCGGCACTGTTCGTCATACGATACCAAAAATTTCAAATTTATTGTTCATAACCCGAGTTGTTCATGACATCGAGCGTTCGTAACCTATATTCAACTGTAATTCAATTGGAATTAACTTCAAATAGATATTAAAAACAAAATCTACAAAATGTTTTCAAGTAACAAAAAAACTTAGAACCGATGTCGACATTTGAATATTGGCGGCCATTACAGAAAAAAATACTAGTATATGACTTCAAAATATGTGTTCCCAGTGATAATTTGAAAAGAAATCTTGATGCTTATGAGACATCATTCTGGGTGAAGCAGACAGACAAGTGAACATAATTTAATACTGATGAGTGCATGAATATTGGTCAGGAATACAACAATTCATTACAAAGTAAAGTCGGAAACTTTCAATAAAAAAAGGAATGTTTGTATTGAGAGTGTTTGTATTGAGGAATGTTTGTATTGAGGAGTGTTTGTATTGAGGAATGTTTGTATTATTTAAGACATTATTCCGGAGGGCTGATAAATAATAGAATATATAAAGCCTTAGACAAATAAAAGATTTGTCTAAAAGTGCACGCCACTTGGCACCGTTATGTGAATCTGTTCCAACCCTTACTTTGATTGAACTCGACAGGAAACAAACAACTTCAGATGACGTTCCTATATATATCTGCCATGTTATAGTTTCTTACTTGTTTATATACACACGGGAATACGTTCATCAATAACTTAAAGTTTTACTTCCGAGTAAACAGAAAATAATGTATAAAGTGTTACAACAACGAGTGAGCGCTTTGGTTCAGGAGTCAGCGTTGTGTAGTTACAGCCAAATACTTTTAATTGTAGCCCTACTTTTGACAGATATTAGACGCGGTTGGAATGACAGAGTTAGGGGGCCCACATGTAGAACTAATTTGTTTGCAATTGTTTACAAGAATGTTTTTAAACAACTATATAAGAGATGGTGCGCCACTCGGGGCACTTTCTGAGTGGGCTGTCTGTCTTCCCATGATCCAAGACACATTTAAAACTCCTGCATTACCATGATCCATGACACATTTAAAACTCCTGCCTTTGAATGATCCATGACACATTTAAAACCCCTGCCTTCCCATGATCCATGACACATTTAAAACCCCTGTGACACATTTAAAACCCCTGCCTTTGAATGATCCATGACACATTTAAAACTCCTGCCTTTGAATGATCCATGACACATTTAAAATTCCTGCCTTTGAATGATCCATGACACATTTAAAACCCCTGCCTTCCCATGATCCATGACACATTTAAAACCCCTGCCTTCCCATGATCCATGACACATTTAAAACCCCTGCCTTCCCATGATTCATGACACATTTAAAACCCCTGCCTTCCCATGATCCATGACACATTTAAAACCCCTGCCTTTGAATGATCCATGACACATTTAAAACCCCTGTCTTCCCATAATCCATTTAAAACTCCTGCCTCCTCATGATCCAAGACACATTTAAAACCCCTGCCTTCCCATGATCAATGACACATTTAAAATTGTCTTCCCATGATCCATGATCCATGACACATTTAAAACCACTGCCTTCCCATGATCCATGACACATTTAAAACCCCTGTCTTTGCATGCTACATGAAGAATTCACAGCATAGGCCTACCAGGTAAATGTATGATAAAATGTTTCCTTATTTCTTATCAGTCAACTTATATCAAAGAATAATAAGAAGGCAAGATTTCAAGTCAGTAAAACCCCGTGCTACTTAAGCACAGTTGGCAGGCTTATTTTTGTTTCAATATGACCCATTTAATAATAACCCATGGACTTAAAAGAATCACGTAAAAATGTTTCAAGATGTCAGTTGATAGATGCAGGACATTCCGCATCCATTTTAAATTAAAACTTCGATACAAAAATGTTTGCTGTTTACACGTTTACAAAAATACTTTCCAGCTTTTCAACGTTCTAAAATAAATCACCCATGTCTTTCTACGTTATGTGTTATAATATGAAATGATATGTAGAGTAATTTCTCCACCCATTGTATAGAAGGCTGAAATACTTGAACGACATCTCGAGACTTGAGTCGATCGGGGAAAGTTGCAGAGTCAGCACCGATTCTCTAAAGAGCAATTACTATATAGATCAGTGACGTTCTGCCATGGCTAGGACGTCACTAGGAAATGCAGGGCGTGGTCCGTAGCGAGGATGCAACAAGTTGCGACTGTGAGATGCCTGTGTGGCAGGAGCAACAAATGGAGGTTATCGATGTCAGAATAAGCTGGAACCCGGCGGAACTGCAGACGATGAAAATTATAGCTGGTGACTTGACAAGAAAATGTATTTACGCTGAGATATACTGTTTCTGGATGTCAAACAGTGGACGGGTCTCAAGTTATTGGCGCCAATATGAACAATGTAAAAATCTCTTCTCATATGTGGTGATTCTGTTTGAAGAATGAAACTTTTTTAAAAAGTTTATCCCTAGCTTAGTATGACCATCTGGATCAATAATATAGATGATCATGTGGATCAATAATATAGATGATAATTTTTAAAAAAGACGAGATTTACTACAATAAATGCTTCATGTCCTCTCATGTTTGTTGTGTGTCAGCCATCTTGAAATATTGAGAGCCCCCGGTCTGCCAACGTGGCAGGTCTGTGAATGATGTGGACAGTAAACAACAGAAATGGTGTCGATAATGTTCAGAAGATTTTTTTTTGTTTCTCTCTAATTTGACACTGATTTTCAAATGTATCAATGGAAGAACTTTAAAATGTCATTTATTGTTAAATGTATCCATGGGAAGAACTTCAAAATGTCATTATCTTTTTTTTAAAACAAACTCGAACAATCTCAGAAAGATGATTAAAAAAGAATTATTTGTATTTGTCTGTCTGAAAATGATAAGCCAGCTCGTCACATATACTTCATTAAGTATGTAGGATGGGTGGTCGAGCGGTGTAGAACGATCGACTGTCGACCGTAGGGTCCCGGGTTCGAACCTCAGTGAGAACATTGTGATTTGTTCAGGTCCTGGTGAAAGTCGCCCAAGTCCACCCAGCTTTAAATGGGTACATGACTTTAAAGTTGGGGCATTAAAAGCGGCTTGGCATTCTGCTAGCATTAATATTCCGTGGCTAGTGAAACAGATAAATTCTACACTTCATCTGCCACTGTGAGCCCTTTGGGGACTTAATTTACTACTTAAGTGTGTTGGAGAATACAAACAAGTTTACATTTGTGTGAAAATATGTTATGTGTGTGTGTGTGACATAAAATAATTGTTTGTTTTTAAATGCATGTAATAAGTAAGTAACTTCTAAAGTTCTAAAGTGAGAGTAAAATGGCGATATTAATCCCAAACGCTGAACATTACTGGGTGAAGTGCAACGGGCCGAAAGTTTTGTTGGTGTATTGCTGTTTTTTTTTTTTTGTTGTTGTTTTTTAAGGCAACTAAATACCTTCTACATCAAATCTAGTTTTTAGAGGAATAACTCTCCTTTGTTTTTTCCGGGTTTGTAATTGACCAGACCGGCCAATCAATTAGTTTTTGACACAAAATATATGTATATATCTCCCCATCATTATCGTAATTTTACGCTGTTAGTAAAATAACGGGAAAGTGACATAAATGCAATAAAAAAGGATGATGTTAACCAATGTTGAGCTATAGAAAAAGAGAAATATTATAAATGCGAAATCCTTTCAGGAAAAAAAATGAATTTTTAAGTATTCTTATATTTTTAATATGCAATATTGCAGAGACTATAATACATATGATTCAATAGGAATGTCTTTCTTTCTTACACCATTCGCTGCGGTACTAGGAAAAAAGGCGTTTACTGCAAACTGAAATTTGGTTTCAGTTTATTTGTCGTGTTTACAGTTGCCAGGCAACAAGAAAGAAAAAAGACGGCCATCAAGAGTTAATACTTTAGTAAACACACACACACACACACACAAAGTGTTTTATAAACACTGAACACCCACTTTAAACAATTATAAATAACTGTCATGATTACGGATGACTCGATTACCGATTCCATTCACTTGAATCACTCAAGTCCCAAGTAAGTCAGGCCTGATTTGATTCAACACGTTTGGGAGTGAGTGGTCAGTTATTGTTTGGAAATCACAATTTAGTGTGAATGCCACGTCACGTATCAGCCTAGTGGTGTTTACGTAAGACCGGGGGGGGGGATATTTTTTTTATTATTATTTTTATTCTGGTGAGCAATCGTGGCACGTCCCAGTAGAAATATCACATATTTCCATGCCAACTATGATTCATTCTGAGAATGTAAGGCAGGAAATTTTAGCGAATGTGTAGAAAATAGAAGAAAAAAATCTAAATCAATGAAACACAGCCTGGATAAAAACTGAACTGTCCATAGAAATAAATATGCATACATGAATCATTTGTTGGTTTAGTCTTATTATTTGACTATAAAGTCTATCGTCCTGTATTTCTACAAAGTAAACCTAATGTCAGTTCCCGCTAATGTCAGTTGTATTGTATTTTAACAATGAGATTAAGAAATGACACAACAACTTCCATAGCAATCTTCCCGGAAAACTTCGTAAGAATCTCAATTACATTTACACAAAACAAAATAATATACTAGAGTCATAGACTGGAGTGAAAACAGGTAGAAATAAAGTACAAAACGCACTGGCCTAGAAAAAATGTATTTCAGCACCTGTAACGTGTACTGCTCTGATTAGACTCACATCATCAACACCACGACCACCACTGAGTCATACCAGACATGACAGGTTGACCAACACCAACAGCTATGAAATCAAATTGGTGACAATCGGTCAGTATTAATGGTTTCCTCCGTTCCCAGTGCAGCTAGATAGTAGGACAAACTGTCCCACTTAGGTAACACCGGGGCTTGACAGAACGAAGCCATATTTCACGATACCCCCCCCCCACTACATACACACACACACACACACACAATAAACGAAATAATCTTTTTTGTAAGATTGTTCAAGTCATTACGTTATGACAGGCTTACAGGGGAGGGCATGGATGGGAAAAATAGAAGCACATAGTTTTAAAAAAGTGTTTTGGATTAACTTCATTACAAAAAGATTTCATCAACAGACAGTGTTCAATAGTTTAGATGTCTCATTGATTTCATCAACAGACAGTGTTCAATAGTTTAGATATCTCATTTATTTACTTTTTAATCAGGTAGGGTTGCGCGTTTAATTTGATTGGCTGAAATTAATGACATACTATCTCTGTTTGAAATTTCGGACACTGTAAAATAAACGACATTGATTGGTTGTCTGTGTTGCAGGTCACCATGCCCAGCTTTGTTTACTGTTTATTTATTTTGAATGTGTCACTACTTCACGGACCTACATATCCACAAACAAACCGAGTTAAAGGTTTTAAAAGCTTATCTTTCTGAAACATAATTTAAAGATATTTGCAGTTAGCTTCACCTTTCAGTCTGTCTGTCTGTCTGTCTGTTCGTCCTTTCGAGTCTAAGAAAATGGAAATTTGATGCGATGGGCAGACCAATCCTATATTCGTTAATCAAGCAGTTTTAGGTTTATTTAGTTTACAAGGTAAAGTTGTTTTTTCTTGTGTTCGTAGTATGTAACAATGAGTAAGGTAAATACCTGAATTGAACTGACTTACATGTGTGGAGGCAACTCGTAAATGTTTCTACTCCTGTACTCCTCGATGACTGCGTGGGTGTAGAGAGGCAACTTCTCGTATGGGTTGACAGATACCACAACATTGCCAATGTAGGTCTGTGAACACAGAGATGGCGGTACATTACACACTACCGTGGCAGAGACAGGCTGTACATTATACATTACTGTGACAGAGACAGACTGTAAATTATACATTACTGCGACAGACAGACTGTGCATTATACATTACTGTGACAGACAGACTGTGCATTATACATTACTGTGACAGAGATAGTAGAGGGAGAAGTGTTTAGCCCGTGGCCAAGGAAGTAAGATGGCGACCAATAGAGATTCGAACCTGCGTCCATACGAGCACCTGGTAAGTGGGCCTGATTCTAATCCCCCATAGTGGACCTGATTCGGACCCCCCCCCCAGTGTGATGTATGCCCTGACTCGTGTCCTCCAGTGTGGGCCTGTTTCGCCCCCCCCCCTCTAGTATAATTCAACGGCTGACTCAGGTCTCTCCCTATGTGGGCCTGACTCGTGTCTCCGACCGTGTGGGCCTGACTCGTGTCTCCGACCGTGTGGGCGTGACTCCTGTCTCCGACCGTGTGGACGTGACTCGTGTCTCCGACCGTGTGGACGTGACTCGTGTCTCCGACCGTGTGGACGTGACTCGTGTCTCCGACCGTGTGGGCCTGACTCGTGTCTCCGAACGTGTGGACGTGACTCGTGTCTCCGACCATGTGGACGTGACTCGTGTCTCCGACCGTGTGGACGTGACTCGTGTCTCCGACCGTGTGGACGTGACTCGTGTCTCCGACCATGTGGACGTGACTCGTGTCTCCGACCGTGTGGACGTGACTCGTGTCTCCGACCGTGTGGACGTGACTCGTGTCTCCGACCATGTGGACGTGACTCGTGTCTCCGACCGTGTGGACGTGACTCGTGTCTCCGAACGTGTGGGCCTGACTCGTGTCTCCGAACGTGTGGACGTGACTCGTGTCTCCGACCATGTGGACGTGACTCGTGTCTCCGACCGTGTGGACGTGACTCGTGTCTCCGACCGTGTGGACGTGACTCGTGTCTCCGACCATGTGGACGTGACTCGTGTCTCCGACCGTGTGGACGTGACTCGTGTCTCCGACCGTATGGACGTGACTCGTGTCTCCGACCGTATGGACTTGACTCGGCTCCCCCTTTGTGGTTCATGGCCTGACTCACTTCCTGACTTTATCAGGAACTAACTGACTCACCACTGACGCTGACTAGCACCGATAATAAAACACGATAGTCAACCGTAGTTCATGTGCACAGTCATAAGGGAAACTACAAGAGGTCCGAGGCAAATACAGAAAGTGTTAAAAGAGTGACACTACAGGACCAGGTCAGTAAGTCTAAGACTGAAGTAGCCGTAGTAAGCCGTGACTTAGGCGTGTAGTGGCGTTCCGTTATATGTGCTCGTGTTGGCCTGGCCTGTCTGTGCAGCGGCGTTACAAGATATGAGTAGACCTGGCCTGTCTGTGCAGCGGCGTTACAAGATATGAGTAGACCTGGCCTGTCTGTGCAGCGTCGTTACAAGATATGAGTAGACCTGGCCTGTCTGTGCAGCGGCGTTACAAGATATGAGTAGACCTGGGCTGTCTGTGCAGCGGCGTTACGTGATATGTGTTGGCCTGGCCTGTCTGTGCAGCGGCGTTACAAGATATGAGTAGACCTGGCCTGTCTGTGCAGCGGCGTTACAAGATATGAGTAGACCTGGGCTGTAAACCAATGAATGGCCACCTTACCAACTTCAATAGAAGTTCTTCTAGCTCAGTATTACTTGGGTCAAAATATCAAACGATGTATTGAAGGCCCCGAGCCCTATTGTGACGACATTGTGAGATTCGCAAAACTATTACGATGTAATTGAAAGTTTCACGATGTTACAATTCATGCAGTAAGAGAAGTTAGTCCCAGTGATGTTTGATCGAGATGCGCGTGTAACATAATCTTATTTATACATAGATCATGTAGAAACAAATATTTAGATGCATTATGTACAATAGTAGTTCTATACTCAGGGATAGTTACTTCAAGTTTTACAAGTTTTATACAAAATAATTTACTACTGATCTAGGGGTTAGTGAGGCACTGATGTACAGGTTTGTGAGGCACTGATGTACAGGTTTGTGAGGCACTGATGTACAGGTTTGTGAGGCACTGATCTACAGGTTTGTGAGGCACTGATCTACAGGTTTGTGAGGCACTGATGTACAGGTTTGTGAGGCACTGATGTACAGGTTTGTGAGGCACTGATGTACAGGTTTGTGAGGCACTGATCTACAGGTTTGTGAGGCACTGATCTACAGGTTTGTGAGGCACTGATCTACAGGTTTGTGAGCCACTGATCTACAGGTTTGTGAGCCACTGATCTACAGGTTTGTGAGCCACTGATGTACAGGTTTGTGAGCCACTGATGTACAGGTTTGTGAGCCACTGATATACAGGTTTGTGAGCCACTGATGTACAGGTTTGTGAGCCACTGATGTACATGTTTGTGAGGCACTGATGTACAGGTTTGTGAGGCACTGATGTACAGATTTGTGAGACACTGATGTACAGGTTTGTGAGGCACTGATGTACAGGTTTGTGAGGCACTGATCTACAGGTTTGTGAGGCACTGATCTACAGGTTTGTGAGGCACTGATGTACAGGTTTGTGAGGCACTGATGTACAGGTTTGTGAGGCACTGATGTACAGGTTTGTGAGGCACTGATGTACAGGTTTGTGAGGCACTGATGTACAGGTTTGTGAGGCACTGATGTACAGGTTAGTGAGGCACTGATGTACAGGTTTGTGAGCCACTGATGTACAGGTTTGTGAGCCACTGATCTACAGGTTTGTGAGCCACTGATCTACAGGTTGGTGAGGCACTGATCTACAGGTTTGTGACACACTGATCTACAGGTTTGTGACCCACTGATCTACAGGTTTGTGAGGCACTGATGTACAGGTTTGTGAGCCACTGATGTACAGGTTTGTGAGCCACTGATCTACAGGTTTGTGAGGCACTGATGTACAGGTTTGTGAGGCACTGATCTACAGGTTTGTGACCCACTGATAAACAGTGTGCTGTACATCGGAAAGAAATATAAAACTAGTTTACTGCGGAATTAGATTCTTGCCAGCAGTAATATATCACGTCTATTCCTGACAATGTCAAGATGATGACAAGTGTCATTACCTCAAAATGTCAAGTGCTCAAGGCTAATCAATAGTAGCGTCCTTATCTTATTGCAAGGATAATGGAGGAAAAATATACAAGTAAAATGGAGGAAAATATGACTTATTCCACTCAGATTAACCTCAATAGTTTTCTACATCGTGTCTAAAGATAAACATTTCAAGTGGAGTTGACCTGCTCAATTCACATAGACATGCTGCAGTATACAATAATAATTACAATGAATGGTTCTCTCAAGTTGAGCGACAGGTGGAAAATGTTGAAGTATTTCAAAAAACATTTCTTTTTGTCGTAAATAGAGAAACAAGTTGTAATTATGTAAACATTGATTATCAATCCTTTATTAAATTTTGTCGCCATCCACTTGAAATCCATCGCGACACTGACATATTGAGAAGCACTTCAATATTAAGATCCTATATCCGAAATGCAATCCAGCCATCCACTGTACCGTAATCCTGTTTAGACATTATGATTGTGAATCAATCAACGTAACAGTAATACTGGTGTGCAGGTCACTGTCATTGTCAAGAGCACTGCCGCACCCATGGAACATGACCGTGTCAGGGTCAGTCTGACATACGAGCGATGAGCAAAAATAGTAACATGGTCATCAGTGCAGACGTGAAGCAGTAGAAGTAATAGTGACAGTAATAAATTTATACTAACAATTATGAAGTAATGCTGACAGTAATAAAGTAATACTGACAGTAATAAAGTTATACTAACAGTAATAATGTAACGGAAGTAATACTTACATAAATCTGTTGGTGCTGGAACCTCTTCTCCAAGTTGTCAATGAATGCCTCCTCTGTCATAGGGTCCAGAAGGACGGCATCACTGACCCCTACATTGTTCTCAAAGATCTGGAGTGTCCCCAGGTGAAGGGCCATTCTGTAGCCAAAAAGACAAATACACATTTTTTTAACGGTGACATCTATCAATCTTTATAAATAAACGTAGGCACGTTTTGGTCTAGAATTATTTGTTGAATAAAAGTCAATTATTAAATGAAACTAAAAGTAATCAGTTGAAATCAATTTAGTTTCACTGAGGTCTTCGGTACAAATAACTGCAAAGACTATAAAATACAGCAAATTAGAACTTTCGAATTAAGATGTAACTATAATATATAATATATATATATAGAGAGAGAGAGAGAGAAAGAGAGAGAGAGAGAGAGAGAATAATTAAATAATGAAACTATCCACAAGTAATGTCCATCATTTCATCGCATACAAAGCTGATATACATATTATATATACAGGGCCGGCCTTAGGCCGATTTGACCGATTGCTCCTAATTGGGCCCCGCCCCTGGCAGGGGCCCCGCAATTAACATTTGGCATCACTATCAGACATGTTTTTGTAAAAATAAATTAGAAGGGGGGGCTTGCAAGCATCCCTTCAATTGGGCCCCGCAATTCGTAATATATATATATATATATATATACTCCTAATTACCTTCTGGACAATTGAAAGTTTATACAAATAAATGCACACACAGGGTGCTACTTAAACTGAGTCCAAACCCGATCGACGATTTATCTCACCAGACGTAACCACCAGAAACAGAAAAGTTACCTCGCCCATCGGCTCGTTTTTTTTTAAATATATCTACTCGCTATCACATACATCCCCGGATATGTACATCAACAAATGAACAAAGGGAAGGCGGGGGGGGGGGGCCTGTGCAATTGACGTCACAAATATGTAATTCAGCCAACAGGTGTATACGTCAGTAATCATCTTGAAGTAACTCTGATTGGAATTTGTTTTGCGCATAGGTATCTGACGTAGGCAGTTGTCGGTCTGTGGCTGTGACAGGCAAATAGAAAAACCAAACAAGATCCAATCCATATCAGTAAATATCCAAAGTACAAGGAACACTCCCATTGTTGTTATTGTTGTTTACATTTAACAAGATTCTTGGTGCTCATGTGGAAAGGCTGGAGAATTTATTTACATTCAATGTACTCTAAAAGACTATCTCTTTCATCTTCTCTCTGTCTCTTTATCTGAATTATATTATCATTGAAATTGTACAACGAAGGGAGGAAATTAGTTGCTCTACAAAGCTTGAATATGGGTTATTATTATATTCAGACACATGAATGGCCGACTTGTTGACTGAGTGATCTACTGACTGGCTGGGTGAATAATTTATTAGTTAACTTATTATGATTGAATCGCTAGTTGACTGAGTGATTTTCTTACTGGATGAATGAATGATTCATTAGTTAATTTAATGATTGACCAACAGGTTACAAAATCATTCAAAAGTTGATAATTGACTGGATGACTTGTCTGACTGTTTCACTGAAAGACTGACTGACTATTCCTTTGACTAGTTGACTGTTTCACTGAAAGATTGACTGACTATTCTTTTGACTAGTAGACTGTTTCACTGAAAGACTGACTGACTATTCCTTTGACTAGTTGACTGTTTCACTGAAAGATTGACTGGCTGTTCCTTTGACAAGTTGACTGTTTCACTGAAAGATTGACTGACTATTCATTTGACTAGTAGACTGTTTCACTGAAAGACTGACTGACTATTCCTTTGACTAGTTGACTCACTGAAAGATTGCCTGGCTATTCCTTTGACTAGTAGACTGTTTCACAGAAAGACTGACTGACTATTCCTTTGACTAGTTGACTGTTTCACTGAAAGATTGACTGACTATTCCTTTGACTAGTTGACTGTTTCACTGAAAGATTGACTGACTATTCCTTTGACTAGTAGACTGTTTCACTGAAAGACTGACTGACTATTCCTTTGACTAGTTGACTGTTTCACTGAAAGATTGACTGGCTGTTCCTTTGACTAGTTGACTGTTTCACTGAAAGATTGACTGACTATTCCTTTGACTAGTTGACTGTTTCACTGAAAGATTGACTGGCTGTTCCTTTGACAAGTTGACTGTTTCACTGAAAGATTGACTGACTATTCATTTGACTAGTAGACTGTTTCACTGAAAGACTGACTGACTATTCCTTTGACTAGTTGACTCACTGAAAGATTGACTGGCTATTCCTTTGACTAGTAGACTGTTTCACTGAAAGACTGACTGACTATTCCTTTGACTAGTTGACTGTTTCACTGAAAGATTGACTGGCTGTTCCTTTGACAAGTTGACTGTTTCACTAAAAGATTGACTGACTATTCATTTGACTAGTAGACTGTTTCACTGAAAGACTGACTGACTATTCCTTTGACTAGTTGACTCACTGAAAGATTGACTGACTATTCCTTTGACTAGTAGACTGTTTCACTGAAAGACTGACTGACTATTCCTTTGACTAGTTGACTGTTTCACTGAAAGATTGACTGGCTGTTCCTTTGACTAGTTGACTGTTTCACTGAAAGATTGACTGACTATTCCTTTGACTAGTAGACTGTTTCACTGAAAGACTGACTGACTATTCCTTTGACTAGTTGACTGTTTCACTGAAAGATTGACTGGCTGTTCCTTTGACTAGTTGACTGTTTCACTGAAAGATTGACTGACTATTCCTTTGACTAGTTGACTGTTTCACGGAAAGATTGACTATTCCTTTGACTAGTTGACTGTTTCATTCTATGAAATATTTTTGTTTCTATACCCAGTAACAAAAAAAAATATTAACAGCTAAAAATGACGCACTTTGATATCAGCCCTGGCTTTCAAGTCTGCCCCCCACAACCCCACCCTACCATTCCCAAAAGCCTCTGGTAGAAAGTTAAAATTAGCTCAAGTGAGCTAAACAGGGTATGATAGAGTTATGTGCCCCTTCTAGCCCGGCACGAAAATAACAAATGCCTTTTTGTAGGCCAGTGAGAATGCCACAGCGGTAACCCACAGAACTTCGCTTCACAAGGGAGATAAACGGAAGAGTATAGTAACGTAATGTTACCTATATTTACGTGAGAAGATACAGAATGACGGATGGGAGGGGGGGGGGGAGGTGATAATTTTTATTCGGGTGTTTTCTTTACTTACATGTTTTACAATATAAAAAAGGTAAGTTCCCTTAACCGTACGAGGTTAACGGGACAGATGAAGTGTAGAATTCATCTGCTTCTATAACCTCAGCATATGAAGGGGTTTGTGTGGTCAGCAAAACTTCCCCAACTGAAGTCAGTTAACCCATCGAAGATCGAACCCAGGACTCTAAGGTCGACAGCCGAGTATCTACACCACTCGACCATCCGTCCCACGTTTTATAGTAAATGTATCCGTTAATAAATAGAAATAAACATTGGAAACATATCAAAGATAGTTGAGAAAATTATTTAATCACACTATACACAGAAATTTGAGAGATTTAATGTAATCACATTTAACACAGAAATTGGAGACATTTAATCAGTGCCGAACCCAGGGATCTAGGGGCCTGGGGGGCTTGGCCTCTTTGGAGGCCCCTGCATTTTGACATTCGACATCATGAGATGAGATAATGTACTCAATATTTGATGTAAAAAAATGTTTCAGGGCCTCCCTCAAGCTGGGGCCCGGGGGGTGACTTACGAATCTGGACTCCCCTCCCACCTACCTAGTTACGACTCTGCATTTAATGTAATCACACTAAACACAGAAATTGGAGACATTTATGACAAAGAAATGTTAACAGCCACAGAGAAAATTACATTAGGAAGTCCATGTACTATTAACAGGTATAGAGAAAATTACATTAGAAAGTCCATGCACTATTAGCAGGTATTAGTATATGAGGGCCGACGAAAATGAACGCTTCTTCACTATAGCTAGTGTAAATATGGTATCAATATAACTATCAAATATCGTATCAATATAACTATCAAATATCGTATCAATATAACTATCAAATATCGTATCAATATAACTATCAAAAATCGTATCCATATAGCTATCAAATATCGTATCAATATAACTATCAAATATCGTGTCAATATAACTACCAAATATCGTATCAATATAACTATCAATATCGTATCAATATAACTATCAAATATCGTATCAATATAACTATCAAATATCGTATCAATATAACTATCAAATATCGTATCAATATAACTATCAAATATCGTATTAAATATGGTTTCAATATAACTGTATGAAGTATGGTAGTATCAATAACTGTATCCCGCATGATATCCATATAACTATCAAGTATAATGTCAATATAAATGTATCACGAATGGTAGCAATATAACGGTATCATGTATTATACCTCCTCAAGACATTTGGTCAGTTACATTGTACGGGGTATTTAAGACAATCAATCAAAATATCAAATATTAGCGTAGGGTCTCTCTACTCGTGTGTAGCACAGCGACCTACTGTGTTATATGGTCCTGGCTCCAAATACTACATTAAACCAGCACACAGTTTCCGTGCAAAATCTATATAAATAATAGCGATCTGGGCTCTGCGTTAAATCGAAAGCGGAAAACAAGAATTCAAAATGTCGTCATGCTCGTGTCTCGATACAATAAATGTTGTTGTTGTTTTTTTTTTTAAATCTACAGTTTGAATAGTTTCTGCGGTTTTCAAACATGAAACCCAAAGGCCAAAATGTGAAATAATTCCATTTAAATATATTGTAATAAAATCATGAAAAAATCGGAACTGTCTGAAACCAAAAATAACCTAGCCTATTGATCAAACCTAAGGGAATGTAACTAAGCAAAAGTTTTTCAGGGTACAGCTAGACAATAGAATAATTTATCGGTAAACTTTTTTGTTAATCAAACCTTAACGGTCACTTTTATATTATTGCTAACACCTGGGTATTGATATTGATATTATATATATATATATATATATATATATATATATATATATATATATATATATATATATATATATAAAAGATAAAGAATATTTAGTATATATAAAACATTAAGATTAATTTTAACCCTGTTATTCTTTACATCAGTTTTTTTTAAATTGTTGACAACATTTATAATCGTCCATACAGCCTGGAAGTGGAATGCATAAAAGAGACTGACAGTCGGAAGAGCTTATCGCTCAGGTGAAAACTGCTTTGAGTTTAAATTAATTTCCCGCAGCAATTAATGACCACAGGTCAGAAAGGTTAATTAGACGCCCAGACGAGATTCTAATAATTATTTTTTTTTCTAAATATAATTCGATGTGTGTAATGATAGTTAGGGGCGGTTGATAGATGGACTAATTAAAACAATTGATCTGAATACATTCTGAATTACGATAGACCGGGGTCGGCAACCTACGGCTCGCGAGCCGCATGTGGCTATTTCGATGTCAAGTTGCGGCTCTTTCGATGTCAAATTACGGCCTTCCAGTTCCATGTGGAAATAATAATAATGATATTATTTTATATACCTAATCCTAATCAAATACCATAATATTGAAACAACAATTTTAGTGGCTCTTTGAAAAACTGAAAAAAAAAAAAATTGTAATACATAACTCTTGGCTCTTCCGTCTCAAAAGTGATTTGATGGACAAAACATTGAAGTAAGCTATTTGTGTTATATACAGTGATTTAATGGACAAAACATTGAAGTAAGCTATTTGTGTTATATACAGTGATTTGATGGACAAAACATTGAAGTAAGCTATTTGTGTTATATACAGTGATTTGATGGACGAAACATTGAAGTAAGCTATTTGTGTTATATACAGTGATTTGATGGACAAAACATTGAAGTAAACTATTTGTGTTATATACAGTGATTTGATGGACGAAACATTGAAGTAAGCTATTTGTGTTATATACAGTGATTTGATGGACGAAACATTGAAGTAAGCTATTTGTGTTATATACAGTGATTTGATGGACGAAACATTGAAGTAAGCTATTTGTGTTATATACAGTGATTTGATGGACGAAATATTGAAGTAAACTATGTGTGTTATATACAGTGATTTGAAGGACGAAACATTGAAGTAAGCTATTTGTGTTATATACAGTGATTTGATGGACGAAACATTGAAGTAAGCTATTTGTGTTATATACAGTGATTTGATGGACGAAATATTGAAGTAAACTATTTGTGTTATATACAGTGACTCAACAAGTTTGCTCATCTCTGTTCTAGACATTGATGCTGACTCGCTTTTTTTTTACCGAACTTTACACTAAATAAAATTGATTTAACAACCAAAGCAGCACCGGGCAATTAGCTCCTGCTATTGTAATCATTACTGGAGTACCTTAAGTACCTGATGTTCATATCTTAGATCTTATGAACCACTAATGCGATTGTTGTTTATTTTCTTTATGTTCTTCTTTCATTCTCACCACAGGTCAGGGTGCAAGGGCGATGGAAGGACCACGGAACGCCTTGTTACAAAATAGCTTAATGTTTATGTTCGTTAGAATGGGACAAAATGGGGGACAGCCGACTGATAGCCCCAGATATACACAGTATCTCCACTGAGCCTGACACTGTTATCAACACATCCACTAGTGTTAGGGCGGATGGTCGAGTTATCAACACATCCACTAGTGTTAGGGCAGATGGTCGAGTTATCAACACATCCACTAATGTTAGGGCGGATGGTCGAGTTATCAACACATCCACTAATGTTAGAGCGGATGGTCGAGTTATCAACACATCCACTATTGTTAGGGCGGATGGTCGAGTTATCAACACATCCACTAGTAATAGGGCAAATGGTCGAGTTATCAACACATCCACTAATGTTAGGGCGGATGGTCGAGTTATCAACACATCCACTAATGTTAGGGCGGATGGTCGAGTTATCAACACATCCACTAGTGTTAGGGCAAATGGTCGAGTTATCAACACATCCACTAGTGTTAGGGCGGATGGTCGAGTTATCAACACATCCACTAGTGTTAGGGAGGATGGTCGAGTTATCAACACATCCACTATTGTTAGGGCGGATGGTCGAGTTATCAACACATCCACTAGTGTTAGGGCGGATGGTCGAGTTATCAACACATCCACTAGTGTTAGGGCGGATGGTCGAGTTATCAACACATCCACTAATGTTAGGTCGGATGGCCGAGTTATCAACACATCCACTAGTGTTAGGGCAAATAGTCGAGTTATCAACACATCCACTAGTGTTAAGGGCGGATGGTCGAGTTATCAACACATCCACTAGTGTTAGGGCGGATGGTCGAGTTATCAACACATCCACTAGTGTTAGGGCGGATGGTCGAGTTATCAACACATCCACTAGTAATAGGGCAAATGGTCGAGTTATCAACACATCCACTAGTGTTAGGGCAAATGGTCGAGTTATCAACACATCCACTAGTGTTAGGGCAGATGGTCGAATTATCAACACATCCACTAATGTTAGAGCTGATGGTCGAGACTCGAGAGACTCATCAACACAGTCTTAACACTCCCGGCTGTGGTGATGGTGTAAGAAGGGCGACACTACAAGCCGTCACATTAGTGGTTTACATGATGTAAGAAGGGCGACACTACAAGCCGTCACATTAGTGGTCTACATGATGTAAGAAGGGCGACACTACAAGCCGTCACATTAGTGGTCTACATGATGTAAGAAGGGCGACACTACAAGCCGTCACATTAGTGGTCTACATGATGTAAGAAGGGCGACACTACAAGCCGTCACATTAGTGGTCTACATGATGTAAGAAGGGCGACACTACAAGCCGTCACATTAGTGGTCTACATGATGTAAGAAGGGCGACACTACAAGCCGTCACATTAGTGGTTTACATGATGTAAGAAGGGCAACACTACAAGCCGGCACATTAGTGGTATACATTATGTAAGAGACATCTCATCTTTCTAGGAACTTTACAAAGAAAAACAAAATGCCACAACGATGTGATGCATTATAATAAAATGAACCAAGTTATGTATTCCATTAATAAGAAGCTAACATCTGCAACTCATTCGCAGTGATTGTAGAGTTGATAAAATGACCTTTTAAAAATGTCATTTTACTGCCCAGTGTCTTTAGGATAAGGCTGTCGCCAGCTGACCCTGGGCCCCCGACGACATCCATCAAAAGGGCCCACCCAACAAAAGCTTAGTCATTTATAGCAAACACTGTATCCTATTGGGCCGATGGCATATGATAAGAATGCATCAATTTCCTTCCGGTGAGTGTGACTGGTGAATCAAGTTTTAGTCTCATGATGTGTACATCACTGGTCACTAATGCGGGGTAGTAAGGTCCGTTTATCTCTTGACTGATTGCCGCTAACATTGACCCTGATTTGTTTTCTTCTCGCCATACAATTTTGTTTCTTTTTAACGTGTGTAATATATAACACACACACATTTTTCGCTGTTTTCATTCTTGAAGTCAAGCGTCCACTCTAAATAAAACCAACAATAGGCGTTTAAATGACGTCAGCTCTTTCAATTTTAACTTGGCTGAATTGATTGATGATAGAAAGATTTAGTAACACTGAGCATACACATTATACACACACACACACACACATTTACAACAACCATGACTACTTCTCTCACGCGCAAGTTGTTCCAAGAAAACACACCATGGAGTTTAAAATAACCCCCTCTTACCCTTTCCCCCCCCCCCCCCCCCAAGAAACATGACACACACCGGAAGTGTTGTTCGCTGTGTGACACGGCGTCAGATTCCTCCCCGACCCCCCCCCCCCCGAGTATTCAATAAAATCCCATGCCTTATCGCTCCCTCCCCCAACCACCACATCCTCGCTACCACTTTTTCTGTACAAAATTTCAACTCGACTCACTCACTTGACAACACACATACAAACCGACGTGTTACCTCCCCACCCTCCCCTTTCCAGACATGCCACACCTTCGGCAGCTACATAACAGTCCCGGGGAATGGGGGAAAAAATAACGTTTTCCCTCGTTTTTCGCGATTAAATAGCTACCAGACTCTACCAGACTCTACCGCGACGGAAGAATTCCCGCGAAGAAGAATTCTTTATTTATAAATAGAATATTTTCGTAGTTATAGCATAAAAGTGTTTTCAACCTTCATAAAATGTTGTTAACTCTCTAGACATGACATAACATTGAACAATCACCATGGTGCTGGTATTGCTAAATATATTGAATCAAATAATAGAAGAAAAAAAAAGAAAGACAGACATATTAATCTTTTAAAGAATCCGATTGTTATCTATAATACGGGAAAATTATTAAAACACACACACATATGTATGTATATATATATATATATATATATATATATAGAGAGAGAGAGGGGGGGGGGCAGATAGATAAAAAGATATATATATATATATATATATATATATATATATATATATATATATATATACAGCCTATGATAACTGCGATAGAGTGAAGCCAGGAAAAGTCGAAGCGCCAATTGGTAAAGGAAGACAGCATTCATTTTATTGCATCCTGACGCTGCCAGACTCAACGTGAAATAATGTATATCAATGTTGTGTATGAAGTTGAAATGAACTACCGTGATCTCTCTAATAAAAACTATTTAAGGAATGATGTTTGTTAAATCCAATTAGCATGTAAGCATAGCACGAGAGAAAAAAAAAACCGGAAGTAATTAAAGAATTACTGGCTGAAGTATCACTGCAGGAGATGGGCTGGGGCATCCATTAACTTCATGTAAAACTTCAAGTTGAAAATATATAACCGGACATTTAAAGGTAAGATCATTTATGAAAAACAAAGATTTATTTCCAATATATGTCCATGGCATACTCCTGTGTGAAATCTCAACGTATATCCACTATCAGCAGGCAAGACATTAACACAACACATTAAGAAATGAAGACAGACAGGTTTTGAAAGAGTTCGGAATCATAAAACTAATTATATAACCAGGGCCGTTTTTAGGTCATCGTAGGCCTTAGGGGCCCTTTTAAAGTCGTAGCCCCTCCCCGATCTCATTTTTTAATATTTTTCAAGAATGCACCGGCACTTATTTGCCGTAGGCCCTTAAAAAGTCCGTAGGCCCTTAAAAAGTCCGTAGGCCCTAGGCACAGTGCCTACTGTGCCTATATGATAAAGCAGCCCTGTATATAACGACCACATATACAGAGACTCATTAAACCAAAAGTACATGCTTGACTCACAACGAGGCTTCATTCGAAAACGACACAACGGACTTACACGGGGAAGAACTAACAACAAATGTAGGGAAAGAGGGGCCCCGAGAACTGAGTTAACTGGAGAAATTGAGATGGGTGGGGAGTGTCTTTCGCTCGGCATAGAATTCAATAGTCAGAAGCATGACTTAGTTTTAGCTTTTGAGTCCGTAGTGACATTCGCCCATAACACTCACCCAAAGACCCGCGAACTAGCACGAAATCTTAGTTTCACCTCTGCCTATGCAATGATAATTATTATAAAGTGAATCATATACTAACAAATTATTTTATCTGTCACTAACCCCCCCCCCCCCATCCCCACAGAGTGAGCTGTAGTCACATTGGAAATCTACAGTAAACTAAGATATCACAGTTTTTAGTACATTGATAGCACATTAATATTTGTAAGTCTGAGGTTAGATACAGGTAATGCTGAAGTAAGATAAGGTAAGTCTGAGGTTAGATACAGGTAAGTCTGAGGTAAAGTACTGGTGAATGATAAACAGAAGAACGGAAATACAAACATAAGTACTAACAATGCAGAAATAAAAATAAGAAATCAGCTGAACTTTCTCTGTAATTAATTTTTGGCGGTCTTAGTTGTAAGTAAAGAAATAAAAGAGAATTACTTACAAAATAGTCATGATGGATTGTATCCGCTGCGATTGAAATGTTTTTTATCAGTTTAGATAAGAGTAAAGGACTACCATATTACATGTATGTTCAACTGGAAGAGAGAGACGTGCGCCTATCCTGAAAACTTGTCATCATTTGAGTCAATCCTTTGTGCGCTGTCAATAAATGGATCAAGGTTGCACAGGGGAAATAATTATGAAAATAATCAAATAGAAGACAAAAAAAAATTGTTATGTCGCCCAACAGGCGGATAGTAACCCATGTCGTATTGACGTGACCCACGCAACAGCATCGCCGGCAGCGCCAAGTGTGGTATTGGCTTCATTGCTTCCATCAACGACAACAGCAACCAGACTAAAGTTTGGGTTTTTTTTTTCTGTTATCGACCCATCGTTTTCCAAGACACCCCACACACACACACACACACACTCCTTGTAACGCTGGCTTGTCGTTCTGTGATAAGGGAAGGTTTACTGGAGTAAGGTGGACGGGGGGGGGGGGGGGAGTCAGGAGCGCTTTGTGTCACCGCTTCAAGACGACGCTTATGGCTTGGATACTTAGCAACAGGGGGAGATTACTCGGCATGATTGAGACAACAAAAGCAGACGACAAGAAGAATTGGACAAGGGCAATAACATCATGTCACGTAGTGAATGGAGCGAAGGGTTTATCCTCCCTGAAAGTGTCTTTGATTTCATCATGTACGAATACCTTTGACTTCTACGTAACACAAACAATACAGACTGAAGTTACAAATAAATAAAATAAAATCTCCAAAGGTTACAGAAATCCATCAATATATATCTAATGAACTAAAACATGCCATCAAGTATATTAAAACAGGTTAAAGGTCATTAAATCTAGATCATATTTAACAACATCAAATGTCAAATGTCAAATATCAAATTGCTATTCACACTGATCGATTGGTCACGACACAAGATAAACGACACATGTAAACATTCGCTGTAATAACAACAAAAAATGTCTGAGTAATTGGATTTTAAAAATGTCATGCGACAACATTATTTACTCTTTTTTGTTGTTTTTGTTACAAGTCCTAGCTATGCAAACTGACAGTATGGATACAACAGGAATGTGGACATCAAATGACCTAACGACTGATCATTGGAAAGAAATATGTTATTTCTTTATTGTTCATAATTAAAGTCTCCATCTACTTAACTCCTTCGTACTAGCGAACTATAAATAATCACATCATTAACAAATACAGCCATGTTTGTCTAGTATATTTCTGAACTTATGAAAATAAAGAAATTACTAGTATATATATATATATATATATATATATATATATATATATATATATATATTTTACTCTTTATCTGAGTTTTAAAAAGTTCCCCATCTGTCTATGTTTATAGTATATCTGAGTTTAAAAAGTTCCCCATCTGTCTATGTTTATAGTCTACCTGAGTTTAAAAAGTTCCCCATCTGTCTATGTTTATAGTCTACCTGAGTTTAAAAAGTTCTCCATCTGTCTATGTTTATAGTATATCTGAGTTTAAAAAGTTCCCCATCTGTCTATGTTTATAGTATATCTGAGTTTAAAAAGTTCCCCATCTGTCTATGTTTCTAATCTACTCATTATCAGAGTTTAAAAAGTTCTCCATCTGCCTATGTTTATAATCTACATATAGTACTATCTCAGGCGTCTGCTAAATGTTGCGGCTATTTTACAAAAGACCAACAGCGGTTTTTCTGGGTCAAGTGGAATTACGATGACAGATAGGGTCGACTAAAAAATGGTCAAATAGTCATCATCAGGGCAACCTGGTCCATTTCACCATTCACAAGGATTTATTTATGTCATTCTAAGGAAATTCCCTATTTCAAATTACATTTACTAGTAGTCTAATCTAATTTGATCGAGAAAGGGAATATCCGATTTAAAATTTTCAGGAAAGTCACATTTCAAAACAGTTATTTTTGAATAATTATTTAGCCATTCCCGAAAAATGTAAATTTATAATTCCGAATATAAAATCGGTCAGTCACAAATTTCGGATTTTTTTTTTTAATTGAACCGTAACTCCCGATATTTTCTGAAAAAAAAAAATGTCATACTTTTACGTATCGTGTACTTTAAAAACCAAGAACCTGCCCAAACAAAAAACTCAGAGAATGTCAATGGATAAACTCCTATGTTTAAAGTTCGGACCAAACCTGTTATATGACTATGTTATCTAGATTATACCGGTCATTGATGTCTGTACAGCCCGGGGCATTAGTCACGGGAACAAATAGGTCAATAGAGCCATGAGTCAGTGGAGAGGGCAACACGCAATAGAGACGGTCAGTTCATCGATTTTACGATGACCGATCAGAGCGCGGTAAGTTCTCTCCCAGAAGGGGAGGAGTGGAGTTGTCCCGCTAGCGGCACAAGGACAGATCAAATGATGAGGATATGGTTTCAGTTGAGCTGGTCAAATGTTGACCTCATCATACCTGGGATGGTCCAATGATGCAAATATAATATGCAGATATAGATATAGATAGAGATAGATAGATAGATAGATAGATAGATAACGCGCTTAAAAGATAAAATTATGCGTTTAAATAATTAACGCAACACTTAAATGCGTTAATTTACACAAATGCTTTGACTTGGGAGTTTCACAAATATTTCTTAAGTCAGTAAATAGTCCACTAATCAAATACTATTAACCAATGAGCAGGTCGCAGTTCAGAAGCAATGTTTTTTTTTTATTTTAGGTTTTTGTTATAATAAATATGATTAGGCAACATTTTCAAGAAGTTTAGAAACAGAATAGAGAATGATCTAAACTTAGAAACAGAATAGAGAATGATCTAAACTTAGAAACAGAATAGAGAATGATCTAAACTTGGAAACAGAATAGAGAATGATCTAAACTAAGAAACAGAATAGAGAATGATCTAAACTTAGAAACAGAATAGAGAATGATCTAAGCTTAGATCGATCATCACTGATCAGAACAACCAGGAAAGAAAATACGGTAATTGTTATGTAAACTCAAAATTAGAACACTTGGATGACCTGGTAATTTCTTTCTGACATTGAAAAATTTAATTGATATATATCTCGCAACTTTGAAAATGAAAGTACGGAAGCCCATTAACACAAAGTTTTAACTTTACTAAAATTATCTAAATTTATATAATGAACCGCACAATAGTCCATACAACAAACTTTTGTAATGAAAGAAAAAAAATGATTCACAGAAAGCCGCACAAAAATCTAAAAAGGAATAAAAATGATTAAGTTAATAAATAACCCTAGCGGTGTTCCGTATTCTTTAACATTTTTTATGACGCTCGGAAGCAAGCATCCCCAAGTACATCAGATTGAAACGCCAAGTGGTATTTGTGTGTGTGTGTGTGTGGATGGGAGGTGGAAAGAGCGGGTAGGGTGAGCCAGACTAAAGCGGACCTGAAGTGTGGAAAAATGCAATCACTTGAGAGTTGATTCATGCATGTGAGTAATCTGGTCTCAATAAATAATTCAATAGACATATATGCTGATCCTAAATAGATCTGTTACATATCAAATAAATCTTTCGTAAATGAATCTAATGTATTAAGCAACTTTTCAGATTCCATGCTAGGATGTTTACCTTAAACTTATATTAGTCCATGTCATCACTCCATGCCATGTACTGACACAAATGGGATTCACATTCCGGAACCCTTCATTCAGTAAATCATAGCTGGCCTAACTTTACAGACAGTGGTCCGAGTCATTCATGGTGATAGATAGCCCAACTGTGAAGACAGTGGTCAGAGGTCAGAGTCATTCATAGGGATAGATGGCCCAACTGTGAAGACAGTGGTCAGAGTCATTCATAGGGATAGATGGCCCAACTGTGAAGACAGTGGTCCGAGTCATTTATATGGAGAGATGGCCCAACTGTGAAGACAGTGGTCCTAGTCATTTATATGGAGAGATGGCCCAACTGTGAAGACAGTGGTCCGAGTCATTTATATGGAGAGATGGCCCAACTGTGAAGACAGTGGTCCGAGTCATTCATATGGAGAGATGGCCCAACTGTGAAGACAGTGGTCCGAGTCATTCATATGGAGAGATGGCCCAACTGTGAAGACAGTGGTCCAAGTCATTCATATGGAGAGATGGCCCAACTGTGAAGACAGTGGTCCGAGTCATTCATATGGAGAGATGGCCCAACTGTGAAGATAGTGGTCAGAGTCATTCATAGGGATAGATGGCCCAACTGTGAAGACAGTGGTCAGAGTCATTCATAGGGATAGATGGCCCAACTGTGAAGACAGTGGTCCGAGTCATTTATATGGAGAGATGGCCCAACTGTGAAGACAGTGGTCCGAGTCATTTATATGGAGAGATGGCCCAACTGTGAAGACAGTGGTCCGAGTCATTTATATGGAGAGATGGCCCAACTGGGATACATAGCCCTACTGTGAAGACAGTGGTCCGAGTCATTTATATGGAGAGATGGCCCAACTGTGAAGACAGTGGTCCGAGTCATTCATATGGAGAGATGGCCCAACTGTGAAGACAGTGGTCCGAGTCATTCATATGGAGAGATAGCCCTACTGTGAAGACAGTGGTCCGAGTCATTCATATGGAGAGATGGCCCATCTGTGAAGACAGTGGTCCGAGTCATTCATAAGGAGAGATGGCCCATCTGTGAAGACAGTGGTCCGAGTCATTCATAAGGAGAGATGGCACAACTGTGAAGACAGTGGTAAGAGTCATTCATAGGGATAGATGGCCCAACTGTGAAGACAGTGGTCAGAGTCATTCATAGGGATAGATGGCCCAACTGTGAAGACAGTGGTCCGAGTCATTTATATGGAGAGATGGCCCAACTGTGAAGACAGTGGTCTGAGTCATTCATATGGAGAGATGGCCCAACTGTGAAGACAGTGGTCAGAGTCATTCATAGGGATAGATGGCCCAACTGTAAAGACAGTGGTCAGAGTCATTCATAGGGATACATGGCCCAACTGTGAAGACAGTGGTCCGAGTCATTTATATGGAGAGATGGCCCAACTGTGAAGACAGTGGTCCGAGTCATTTATATGGAGAGATGGCCCAACTGTGAAGACAGTGGTCCGAGTCAATTATATGGAGAGATGGCCCAACTGGGATACATAGCCCTACTGTGAAGACAGTGGTCCGAGTCATTTATATGGAGAGATGGCCCAACTGTGAAGACAGTGGTCCGAGTCATTTATATAGAGAGATGGCCCAACTGTGAAGACAGTGGTCCGAGTCATTCATATGGAGAGATGGCCCAACTGTGAAGACAGTGGTCCGAGTCATTCATATGGAGAGATAGCCCTACTGTGAAGACAGTGGTCCAAGTCATTCATATGGAGAGATGGCCCATCTGTGAAGACAGTGGTCCGAGTCATTCATAAGGAGAGATGGCCCATCTGTGAAGACAGTGGTAAGAGTCATTCATAGAGATAGATGGCCCAACTGTGAAGACAGTGGTCCGAGTCATTTATATGGAGAGATGGCCCAACTGTGAAGACAGTGGTCCGAGTCATTTATATGGAGAGATGGCCCAACTGTGAAGACAGTGGTCCGAGTCATTTATATGGAGAGATGGCCCAACTGGGATAGATAGCCCAACTGTGAAGACAGTGGTCCGAGTCATTTATATGGAGAGATGGCAAAACTGTGACGACAGTGGTCCGAGTCATTTATATGGAGAGATGGCCCAACTGTGAAGACAGTGGTCCGAGTCATTCATATGGAGAGATGGCCCAACTGTGAAGACAGTGGTCTGAGTCATTCATATGGAGAGATAGCCCTACTGTGAAGACAGTGGTCCGAGTCATTCATATGGAGAGATGGCCCAACTGTGAAGACAGTGGTCCGAGTCATTCATACGGAGAGATGGCACAACTGTGAAGACAGTGGTCCCAGTCATTCATAAGGGGAGATGGCCCAACTGTGAAGACAGTGGTCAGAGTCATTCATAGGGATAGATGGCCCAACTGTGAAGACAGTGGTCAGTCATTCATAGGGATAGATGGCCCAACTGTGAAGACAGTGATCCGAGTCATTTATATGGAGAGATGGCCCAACTGTGAAGACAGTGGTCCGAGTCATTTATATGGAGAGATGGCCCAACTGTGAAGACAGTGGTCCGAGTCATTCATATGGAGAGATGGCCCAACTGTGAAGACAGTGGTCAGAGTCATTCATATGGAGAGATGGCCCAACTGTGGAGACAGTGGTCCGAGTCATTCATAAGGATAGATAGCCCTACTGTGAAGACAGTGGTCCGAGACATTCATATGGAGAGATGGCCCAACTGTGAAGACAGTGGTCCGAGTCATTCATAGGGATAGATGGCCCAACTGTGAAGACAGTGGTCCGAGTCATTTATATGGAGAGATGGCCCAACTGTGAAGACAGTGGTCCGAGTCATTTATATGGAGAGATGGCCCAACTGTGAAGACAGTGGTCCGAGTCATTTATATGGAGAGATGGCCCAACTGGGATACATAGCCCTACTGTGAAGACAGTGGTCCGAGTCATTTATATGGAGAGATGGCCCAACTGTGAAGACAGTGGTCCGAGTCATTCATATGGAGAGATGGCCCAACTGTGAAGACAGTGGTCCGAGTCATTCATATGGAGAGATAGCCCTACTGTGAAGACAGTGGTCCGAGTCATTCATATGGAGAGATGGCCCATCTGTGAAGACAGTGGTCCGAGTCATTCATAAGGAGAGATGGCCCATCTGTGAAGACAGTGGTCCGAGTCATTCAAAAGGAGAGATGGCACAACTGTGAAGACAGTGGTAAGAGTCATTCATAGGGATAGATGGCCCAACTGTGAAGACAGTGGTCAGAGTCATTCATAGGGATAGATGGCCCAACTGTGAAGACAGTGGTCCGAGTCATTTATATGGAGAGATGGCCCAACTGTGAAGACAGTGGTCTGAGTCATTCATATGGAGAGATGGCCCAACTGTGAAGACAGTGGTCAGAGTCATTCATAGGGATAGATGGCCCAACTGTGAAGACAGTGGTCAGAGTCATTCATAGGGATACATGGCCCAACTTTGAAGACAGTGGTCGGAGTCATTTATATGGAGAGATGGCCCAACTGTGAAGACAGTGGTCCGAGTCATTTATATGGAGAGATGGCCCAACTGTGAAGACAGTGGTCCGAGTCAATTATATGGAGAGATGGCCCAACTGGGATACATAGCCCTACTGTGAAGACAGTGGTCCGAGTCATTTATATGGAGAGATGGCCCAACTGTGAAAACAGTGGTCCGAGTCATTTATATGGAGAGATGACCCAACTGTGAAGACAGTGGTCCGAGTCATTCATATGGAGAGATGGCCCAACTGTGAAGACAGTGGTCCGAGTCATTCATATGGAGAGATAGCCCTACTGTGAAGACAGTGGTCCGAGTCATTCATATGGAGAGATGGCCCATCTGTGAAGACAGTGGTCCGAGTCATTCATAAGGAGAGATGGCCCATCTGTGAAGACAGTGGTAAGAGTCATTCATAGAGATAGATGGGCCAACTGTGAAGACAGTGGTCCGAGTCATTTATATGGAGAGATGGCCCAACTGTGAAGACAGTGGTCCGAGTCATTTATATGGAGAGATGGCCAACTGTGAAGACAGTGGTCCGAGTCATTTATATGGAGAGATGGCCCAACTGGGATAGATAGCCCAACTGTGAAGACAGTGGTCCGAGTCATTTATATGGAGAGATGGCAAAACTGTGACGACAGTAGTGGTCCGAGTCATTTATATGGAGAGATGGCCCAACTGTGAAGACAGTGGTCCGAGTCATTCATATGGAGAGATGGCCCAACTGTGAAGACAGTGGTCCGAGTCATTCATATGGAGAGATAGCCCTACTGTGAAGACAGTGGTCCGAGTCATTCATATGGAGAGATGGCCCAACTGTGAAGACAGTGGTCCGAGTCATTCATAAGGATAGATAGCCCAACTGTGAAGACAGTGGTCCGAGTCATTCATACGGAGAGATGGCCCAACTGTGAAGACAGTGGTCCCAGTCATTCATAAGGAGAGATGGCCCAACTGTGAAGACAGTGGTCAGAGTCATTCATAGGGATAGATGGCCCAACTGTGAAGACAGTGGTCAGAGTCATTCATAGGGATAGATGGCCCAACTGTGAAGACAGTGGTCCGAGTCATTTATATGGAGAGATGGCCCAACTGAGAAGACAGTGGTCCGAGTCATTCGTAAAGAGAGATGGCCCAACTGTGAAGACAGTGGTCCGAGTCATTCGTAAAGAGAGATGGCCCAACTGGGATAGATAGCCCATCTATGAAGATAGCAGTCCGAGTCATTTATATGGAGAGATGGCCCATCTGTGAAGACAGTGGTCCGAGTCATTTATATGGAGAGATGGCCCAACTGAGAAGACAGTGGTCCGAGTCATTCGTAAAGAGAGATGGCCCATCTGTGAAGACAGTGGTCCGAGTCATTTATATGGAGAAATGGCCCAAATGTGAAAACAGTTGCCGTTAGAGCCAGCCCGAAATCCCCAGAAACGGAAAAGTGAAAAAAGTAACCTAGATACAATGTGACACTATCTGTTGCAACATGTTTCACCACAGTGAAATGTGACCTCCAAATATGGTATTTAGGGCCCAGAGAAAGAGACTTAAGTGATATTTGGGGCCCAGAGAAAGAGAATTCTATTGATGTTTGGGGCCCAGAGAGTTCCAGTAATATGTGAGGCCCAGAGAAAGAGACTTCTAGTGATATTTGAGGCCCAGAGACTTCCAGTGGCGGCTACAGACAAAGACTTTCAAAGATATTTAGAAATTTTAAAAGCGAGTCTTCCAGGGAAATTTGGGTTTCATAAGGCACAGACTTCCAGTGATATTTGTGAGCTGTATACCGAGACTATGAGGGATTTCTGGGGGCTATTAGCAGACTTCGATAGATATTTATGAGTTAAGTACCTGTCATAGCCTGGTTTTATAGAAATTAATCTTGGAGGAGGCCCTTTGACAGTAGGGCCCTTTGTCTATCCATATGAATGGCCATGCTTACATTTTTGGGCCCTTTGTCTAACTATTAGAATGGCCATGCTTAAATTTTTGGGCCCTTTGTCTAACCATTAGAATGGCCATGCTTACATTTTTGGGCCCTTTGTCTAACCATTAGAATGGCTATACTTACATTTTTGGGCCCTTTGTCTATCCATAAGAATGGCCATGCTTACATTTTTGGGCCCTTTGTCTATCCATAAGAATGGACATGCTTACATTTTTGGGCACTTTGTCTATCCATTAGAATGGCCATGCTTACATTTTTAGGCCCTTTGTCTATCCATTAGAATGGCCATGCTTACATTTTTGGGCCCTTTGTCTAACCATAAGAATGGCCGTGTTTACATTTTTGGGCCCTTTGTCCATCCATTAGAATGGCCATGCATACATTTTAGGCCCTTTGTCTAACATTAGAATGGCCATGCTTACATTTTTGGGCCCTTTGTCTATCCATAAGAATGGCCATGCTTACATTTTCGGGCCCTTTGTCTATCCATAAGAATGGACATGCTTACATTTTTGGCCCTTTGTCTATCCATAAGAATGGACATGCTTACATTTTTGGGCCCTTTGTCTATCCATTAGAATGGCCATGCTTACATTTTAAGGCCCTTTGTCTATCCATTAGAATGGCCATGCTTACATTTTTGGGCCCTTTGTCTAACCATAAGAATGGCCATGCTTACATTTTTGGGCCCTTAGTCTATCCATTAGAATGGCCATGCTTACATTTTTGGGCCCTTTGTCTAACCATAAGAATGGCCATGCTTACATTTTTATATGAAAACAAATATTTGACCCTAAATACCCAGACAGGAGTGAACACAACGCTGTCAAGGTAGAACTATTTGTGGTAGTTAATTACATTGTAATTTAATTACATTGTAGCTACATTGTAACCTTGACATTCCAGTTGTGTTATTGTTCCAACAGTTTTTTTCTGACAAATTATTTAGTCAGATGGAAAAAGCAAAACAAAAAACAAATGTGAATTTCCTGTTGTCTTCCTTCTTTATTTCAAAATATGACAGATGAAACCTATTATGGTCATTGTAACAGCCAATGGCATTTTTTGCTGCATGATATTTAACAGTAAGATAATTGAACAGTCACCACTTAAATTTACAGTCTGGTTGACCGAACTTTTTATAGGTCAGTTTACTCAATCATTTAATATCTTGTCATGTTTTGTCAGAACTGTGTCACAGAAAATATCAATAAAGTCTCCATACATGAACCTGTTGAATGTCTCAATGCTGACTCCATACATGAACCTGTTGAATGTCTCAATGCTGACTCCATACATGAACCTGTTGAATGTCTCAATGCTGACTCCATACATGAACCTGTTGAATGTCTCAATGCTGACTCCATGACATTTGGATTGGCCTGGGGATTCCATTTATTGAGAGCACAATGTTTCATACACACCCCCCCCCCAGAGGAGCTCTGTCATTACAATCATTGCCTGCTAGAGAGTGTCATTACTAGAACACACAAACACAACATAAACACACCAACTGCACTACATCATCACATACACCAAAGTAAATTAGAACACACAAACAAACACAGACTAGACAACGTCGCACACACACACCATAAACACACACACACACATCATAAACACACAAACACACACCATAAACACAATAAAAGTAAACATAATCTACAAACAAACACTTCTTATTTATCTTTCCCGTATGTTCCACTTAATATAATGAGCTCTTCACTTTCTGACAATAGACAACCGTGTTTTAATACTGTATGTCAATTTATATATTTTATTGCCATTATGTGTAAACAGAGTATCTGTTTTCATCCATTCGATTTATCTTGGAGAGTATATCTATTTATAGAAGCTCCACTGCACGTGCGTCTAGCACTAACCCAAGGAATTTGTATCAAAGAAAAGTTTTTTTTTTAACTGGCGGACGAAAATTCTCCAAAGTAATCCCAGCAGTAAATCGGCACCTAAACATTCAGGTGGGGATAAAATATCAGGGTGCATGGCCCGTGGTGCACCGTAAAAACATAGCTGAACTCAGTTGTAGACCCCAGATGGGGAAATTGTGGAATTAATGAGGTTTGGTGATTTTGCTCCACACTGGACCAGGATCAAAGAAAGAACTAAATACCAGGCCATCAGAACTAAATACCAGGCCATCAGAACTAAATACCAGGCCATCAGAACTAAATACCAGGCCATCAGAACTAAATACCAGGCCATCAGAACTAAATACCAGGCCATCAGAAATAAATACCAGGCCATCAGAAATAAATACCAGGCCATCAGAAATAAATACCAGGCCATCAGAACTAATTACCAGGCCATCAGAAATAATACCAGGCCATCAGAAATAATACCAGGCCATCAGAAATAAATACCTGGCCATCAGAAATAAATACCAGGCAATCAGAACTAAATACCAGGCCATCAAAACTAAATACCAGGCCATCAAAAATAAATACAGGTCATCAAAAATCAATACTAAACCATCAGTACTAAATACCAGGCCATCAGAACTAAATACCAGGCCCTCAAAACTAAATACCAAACCATCAGTACTAAATACCAGGCCATCAAAACTAAATACCAGGCCATCAAAACTAAATACCAGGCCAGCAAAACTAAATACCAGGCCATCAGAACTAAATACCAGGCCAGCAAAACTAAATACCAGGCCAGCAAAACTAAATACCAGGCCATCAGAACTAAATACCAGGCCATCAAAACTAAATACCAGGCCATCAGAACTAAATACCAGGCCATCAGAACTAAATACCAGGCCATCAGAACTAAATACCAGGCCATCAGAACTAAATACCAGGCCATCAGAACTAAATACCAGGCCATCAGAAATAAATACCAGGCCATCAGAACTAAATACCAGGCCATCAGAACTAAATACCAGGCCATCAGAACTAAATACCAGGCCATCAGAAATAAATACCTGGCCATCAGAAATAAATACCAGGCAATCAGAACTAAATACCAGGCCATCAAAACTAAATACCAGGCCATCAAAAATAAATACAGGTCATCAAAAATCAATACTAAACCATCAGTACTAAATACCAGGCCATCAGAACTAAATACCAGGCCCTCAAAACTAAATACCAAACCATCAGTACTAAATACCAGGCCATCAAAACTAAATACCAGGCCATCAAAACTAAATACCAGGCCAGCAAAACTAAATACCAGGCAGCAAAACTAAATACAAGGCCAGCAAAACTAAATACTGGACATCAAAACTAAATACCAGGCCATCAGAACTAAATACCAGGCCATCAGAAATAAATACCAGGCCATCAGAAATAAATACCTGGCCATCAGAACTAAATACCAGGCAGCAAAACTAAATACCAGGCCATCAAAACTAAATACCAGGCCATCAAAAATAAATACAGGTCATCAAAAATCAATACTAAACCATCAGTACTAAATACCAGGCCATCAGAACTAAATACCAGGCCCTCAAAACTAAATACCAAAACCATCAGTACTAAATACCAGGCCATCAAAACTAAATACCAGGACATCAAAACTAAATACCAGGCCAGCAAAACTAAATACCAGGCCATCAGAACTAAATACCAGGCCATCAAAACTAAATACCAGGCCAGCAAAACTAAATACCAGGCAGCAAAACTAAATACAAGGCCAGCAAAACTAAATACCAGGACATCAAAACTAAATACCAGGCCATCAGAACTAAATACCAGGCCATCAGAACTAAATACCAGGCCCTCAAAACTAAATACCAGGCCATCAAAACTAAATGCCAGGCCATCAAAACTAAATACCAGGCCCTCAAAACTAAATACCAGTCCAGCAAAACTAAATACCAGGCCATCAGAACTAAATACCAGGCCATCAAAACTAAATACCAGGCCCTCAAAACTAAATACCAGGCCAGCAAAACTAAATACCAGGCCATCAAGAAGTAAAATAAAACTTCTATCTATCTATCTATCTATCTATCTATCTCTCTATCCATCTCTCTGAACCCATACACAAAATTCCATCTTAAGAAGGTAACAACTGCATGCCAAAAATTCCACGGGAGATAATTATCCACCGTCCACGAGAGTGTGGCCAGGACTTAAGGGACCTGAGCCTGTGTGGGGGGGGGGGGAGTAGAGAAAATGAAGACAGGAGATGTCAGATAATATTATGGTGGAAGCGAGAAAGCAAGCAGAGATATGGGAGGAACAGTGGTTGAGATATTTGGCCATCAGAAATAAATACCTGGCCATCAGAAATAAATACCAGGCAATCAGAACTAAATACCAGGCCATCAAAACTAAATACCAGGCCATCAAAAATAAATACAGGTCATCAAAAATCAATACTAAACCATCAGTACTAAATACCAGGCCATCAGAACTAAATACCAGGCCCTCAAAACTAAATACCAAACCATCAGTACTAAATACCAGGCCATCAAAACTAAATACCAGGCCATCAAAACTAAATACCAGGCCAGCAAAACTAAATACCAGGCCAGCAAAACTAAATACCAGGCCAGCAAAACTAAATACCAGGCCATCAGAACTAAATACCAGGCCATCAAAACTAAATACCAGGCCATCAAAACTAAATACCAGGCCAGCAAAACTAAATACCAGGCAGCAAAACTAAATACAAGGCCAGCAAAACTAAATACCAGGACATCAAAACTAAATACCAGGCCATCAGAACTAAATACCAGGCCATCAGAAATAAATACCAGGCCATCAGAAATAAGTACCTGGCCATCAGAACTAAATACCAGGCAATCAGAACTAAATACCAGGCCATCAAAACTAAATACCAGGCCATCAAAAATAAATACAGGTCATCAAAAATCAATACTAAACCATCAGTACTAAATACCAGGCCATCAGAACTAAATACCAGGCCCTCAAAACTCAATACCAAACCATCAGTACTAAATACCAGGCCATCAAAACTAAATACCAGGACATCAAAACTAAATACCAGGCCAGCAAAACTAAATACCAGGCCATCAGAACTAAATACCAGGCCATCAAAACTAAATACCAGGCCAGCAAAACTAAATACCAGGCAGCAAAACTAAATACAAGGCCAGCAAAACTAAATACCAGGACATAAAAAACTAAATACCAGGCCATCAGAACTAAATACCAGGCCATCAGAACTAAATACCAGGCCCTCAAAACTAAATACCAGGCCATCAAAACTAAATACCAGGCCATCAAAACTAAATACCAGGCCCTCAAAACTAAATACCAGTCCAGCAAAACTAAATACCAGGCCATCAGAACTAAATACCAGGCCATCAAAATTAAATACCAGGCCCTCAAAACTAAATACCAGGCCAGCAAAACTAAATACCAGGCCATCAAAACTAAATACAAGGCCAGCAAAACTAAATACCGGCAAAACTAAATACAAGGCCAGCAAAACTAAATACCAGGACATCAAAACTAAATATCAGGCCATCAGAACTAAATACCAGGCCATCAAAACTAAATACCAGGCCATCAGAACTAAATACCAGGCCATCAAAACTAAATACCAGGCCATCAAAACTAAATACCAGGCCATCAGAACTAAATACCAGGCCCTCAAAACTTAATACCAGGCCAGCAAAACTAAATACCAGGCCATCAAAACTAAATACCAGGCCATCAGAACTAAATACCAGGCCATCAAAACTAAATACCAGGCCAGCAAAACTAAATACCAGGCAGCAAAACTAAATACAAGGCCAGCAAAACTAAATACCAGGACATCAGAACTAAATACCAGGCCATCAGAACTAAATACCAGGCCATCAGAACTAAATACCAGGCCAGCAAAACTAAATACCAGGCCATCAGAACTAAATACCAGGCCATCAGAACTAAATACCAGGCCATCAGAAATAAATACCAGGCCATCAGAAATAAATACCAGGCCATCAGAAATAAATACCAGGCCATCAGAACTAAATACCAGGCCATCAGAAGTAAATACCAGGCCATCAGAAATAAATACCAGGCCATCAGAAATAAATACCTGGCCATCAGAAATAAATACCAGGCAATCAGAACTAAATACCAGGCCATCAAAACTAAATACCAGGCCATCAAAAATAAATACAGGTCATCAAAAATCAATACTAAACCATCAGTACTAAATACCAGGCCATCAGAACTAAATACCAGGCCCTCAAAACTAAATACCAAACCATCAGTACTAAATACCAGGCCATCAAAACTAAATACCAGGCCATCAAAACTAAATACCAGGCCAGCAAAACTAAATACCAGGCCATCAGAACTAAATACCAGGCCAGCAAAACTAAATACCAGGCCATCAGAACTAAATACCAGGCCATCAGAACTAAATACCAGGCCAGCAAAACTAAATACCAGGCCATCAAAACTAAATACCAGGCCATCAAAACTAAATACCAGGCCATCAGAACTAAATACCAGGCCCTCAAAACTAAATACCAGGCCAGCAAAACTAAATACCAGGCCATCAAAACTAAATACCAGGCCCTCAAAACTAAATACCAGGCCAGCAAAACTAAATACCAGGCCATCAAAACTAAATACCAGGTCATCAAAACTAAATACCAGGCCATCAAAACTAAATACCAGGCCATCAGAACTAAATACCAGGCCCTCAAAACTAAATACCAGGCCAGCAAAACTAAATACCAGGCCATCAAAACTAAATACCAGGCCATCAGAACTAAATACCAGGCCCTCAAAACTAAATACCAGGCCATCAAAACTAAATACCAGGCCATCAAAACTAAATACCAGGCCCTCAAAACTAAATACCAGTCCAGCAAAACTAAATACCAGGCCATCAGAACTAAATACCAGGCCATCAAAATTAAATATCAGGCCAGCAAAACTAAATACCAGGCCATCAGAACTAAATACCAGGCCATCAAAACTAAATACCAGGCCAGCAAAACTAAATACCAGGCAGCAAAACTAAATACAAGGCCAGCAAAACTAAATACCAGGACATCAAAACTAAATATCAGGCCATCAGAACTAAATACCAGGCCATCAAAACTAAATACCAGGCCATCAGAACTAAATACCAGGCCATCAAAACTAAATACCAGGCCATCAAAACTAAATACCAGGCCATCAGAACTAAATACCAGGCCCTCAAAACTAAATACCAGGCCAGCAAAACTAAATACCAGGCCATCAAAACTAAATACCAGGCCATCAGAACTAAATACCAGGCCATCAAAACTAAATACCAGGCCATCAGAACTAAATACCAGGCAGCTAAACTAAATACAAGGCCAGCAAAACTAAATACCAGGCCATCAGAACTAAATACCAGGCCATCAGAACTAAATACCAGGCCAGCAAAACTAAATACCAGGCCATCAAAACTAAATACCAGGCCATCAAAACTAAATCACCAGGCCATCAGAACTAAATACCAGGCCATCAGAACTAAATACCAGGCCCTCAAAACTAAATACCAGGCCAGCAAAACTAAATACCAGGCCATCAAAACTAAATACCAGGCCCTCAAAACTAAATACCAGGCCAGCAAAACTAAATACCAGGCCATCAAAACTAAATACCAGGTCATCAAAACTAAATACCAGGCCATCAAAACTAAATACCAGGCCATCAGAACTAAATACCAGGCCCTCAAAAGTAAATACCAGGCCAGCAAAACTAAATACCAGGCCATCAAAACTAAATACCAGGCCATCAGAACTAAATACCAGGCCAGCAAAACTAAATACCAGGCAGCAAAACTAAATACCAGGCCAGCAAAACTAAATACCAGGCCATCAGAACTAAATACCAGGCAGCAAAACTAAATACCAGAACATCAAAACTAAATACCAGGCCTTCAAATCATACTGGGGACATAGAAAAGTAATTCAGTGATGAATGCTGTGGCCTACGTTATATCCCCTTCAGTTTTACACTTCGCCCTGTGGCCAACGTTACATCACCTTCACCCTAACATTCACACCCA
>JAGDYQ010000003.1:13342504-13412329 GCA_021962125.1 Bulinus truncatus | reverse complement strand
CCGACCCGATGATTTCTAAATAAAGTCTACACCTAGAAATTTATTTTAATATGCCATGTTATTCTAAATTTTAGATTTATCAGTGCATTGCCAATGTTTATTATCCAAAGTTTCACCGCTCACAGAGTTACATTTGTTTGCAATGCTGCCAGATATTTGAAAACTATATAGGCCATATAAAAGAATTATTCTTATTTAATTTATATCATGTCTGTTGTACAAATCATCTTAATCAAATATAATTTTAAATATTAAGTATTTTAGTAACATCATTTCCTTATAATTGAAACAAAATTGTACTCACTTTAAAGACAGGATAAAATTTTCATACGTCGTTATTTGCCAGGAACAATTTTCATTGTTTAAATATTGCGATGGATAATCCGGACTTTTTATTTCACCAGTTGTGGTATTGAAAACATAGTTGCAACCTATAGCAAGATAACATTAGTACAAAATTTAAACACAATTTATCGATATAGTCTTCAGTATATTGCCAGATGTGATACAACGTGACGATTTTTCGAAAAAGAAAATCTGTTATCGAGGCATTTTTGAAACAGTTTTCCAGAGTATGGTGTTAATAAAACTTTATAGCCTAACTAGACGCCTGAGACTTGTTTACTCAAGAGACTGGGGTCGATAAATTTCAATTTATTAGAAATTTCTTTGCTTTGTCATTAAAAAATGTGCACATTTTATATTCGTGAACTAGTACATATTGGACTACATGTCATATTTGGTCGCTAGTATGTTTTTTTTTTAACTTTATGCAGCACAGAGTGACACTAATAACTAGGCCTATAGGTCAATAACAAAAAGTCTCTTCTCTTTGAATAAGAAAAAATAAATTAGTCATTGCTTATTAGTCATTTATAATAATCATTGCTTATTAGTCATTTATAATAATCATTGCTTAATAGTCATTTATAATAGTAATTGCTTATTAGTCATTTATAATAATCATTGCTTATTAGTCATTTATAATAGTAATTGCTTATTAGTCATTTATAATAGTAATTGCTTATTAGTCATTTATAATAGTTGTCAATGTATCGTTTATTTTATTGTGATCACAGCGACTATTGCAATGGATACACACTTTCACGTTCACTCACAAATCACAAAAACTTCGGTAGTCGTGGTTCATGTATTAATATAGAAATCCACAACATGAACAGTGAACATTATTAAATGTACAAATCTCCAAATAGCCTAACATAGAAATATACAACATGCAAAATATTAATATGACAAGAAATATAACATCTCAACAGCTTAATAAATTGAATTCTAACACATTAAATCCAGTTCACACAACATTGTAAAAACACTTCCGATAATCTCTCTGTTCTCATTAACTGTCCTCGCACTAAATGACCTCTTTTGATCTCACTGCTGCATTGTAACACTGTCTGAATCTCTCCACATCTCTCCCCTTTATTTTGTCCATGCCCACTGTACAACTAGTCACACTTTTCCCCCATGTGCTGCATACATATTTCAACCAGCATTTGACCACCATCCAACAACCCTGACCTTGACACACCTATCTCAACACCTTACCCACATAAGACAATAGTCATTGTTTATTAGTCGTTTATAACAGTCATTGCTTACACTAGGGAACACACATTTTTTTTCGGTCTGCTAACTAAGAAAAAAAAACGTCTGTCTGACTAATTCTGACACGTTGATTACAATGGTGTCATCATAATTTTTCCAGCACGTCAGGTTCTCGAGTTAAATGAATTTAATTTTTTGGTAAATTTGCATGTTGTAGCTAGCTATTATAATTGCTTAATAATGTTGTACACTTGCCGTGCTGTGTGCTTTACCTTTAAATGTTATGGTTTTGTTTATATTTTAGACAGTGTATTAATTTCAAAACAATATGTTAAAATGTTAAAGAAAGTTAAAATGGGTTGATTGAAGCATCCAGACTATTTCTGTTATATCTGTGAACATTTTACTCCCCGTGATCAGTGGAAACAACTTACAAGAAAAGTGAAGGTTGCCTATCATCACTACTTCGGCGTCAAAATGTGCGATCAAGACAGAACATGGGCGCCACATATTTGCTTCAGAGTTTGTTATGTGGGGCTCACCCAGTGGCTAAATGGCAAAAGGAAGTCTATGCGGTTTGCTGTACTAATGACATGGCGAGAGCCAAGAGATCATCAATCAGACTGATACTTTTGCATGCCAAATAATGCTGGATATTAAAAAAAATACAAATCAGCAATTTATTATTCAAATTGTGACTCTGCTTTGAAATCTGTTCCACACGATGAACAAAATCCATTTCCCAATCATTAAGTATGCCTTGATAGCAAAAGCGACGATGATAACGAGGAAAGTCATAAGGGGCAGGAGAGTGATGCATATGAACCTCTAGATGATGAAAAGATACCTCATTTTATTGGCCAAATTGAATTGAACGATTTAGTGAGGGATCTGGGGTTAACCAAGAAGAAAGCAGAGCTGATTGGATCTCGTTTACAAGAATGGAATTTGTTACAAAGCGGAAAAACAATTTAACATGTTCGTGATAGGCATGTACAGATTGCTAAATTTTATGAAAAGAATGACAGTATCTGTTATTGTACTGACATTAACTGTTTAGCAAAAGAACTGGATTGTGAGTATATGCCATGATACTGGCGTCTGTTTATAAACTCAAGTAAAGTTAGTGATAAAGCAGTTCTTCAACACAACGGGAATGTGATGCCATCTATTCTATTAGCACATGCAGTCGGATTACATGAGACATATGATTCTATGAAGTTGCTGGTCAACGTTATCAAGTACAGAGATCATAACTGGTGCCTCTGTGGGGATCTTAAAGTAGTTTCCCTTCTTTTTGGATTGCAGCTGGGATACACAAGGTACATGTGCTTTCTATGTCTGTGGAACAGCCGTGATGACGAAAATCATTACATAGTTAAAGACTGGCCAGCAAGAACTGATCATGTACCCGGCAGATACAATGTACATTGTACACCATGATTCTCTTGTTGATCCTACCAAAATACTTCCCCTCTTTACATAAAGTTTGGACTGTTCAAAAATTTGTGAAGGCTCAGGACAAAGATTCGGTTGGCTTTGCGTATCATTAAGAGAAGTTCAAGACCACTCTTACACCAGCAAAGATACGTGCGGGCGTGTTCACCGGACCTCAAATTCGTGAAGTCATTTATGATCCCACCTTTAAGACACAGCTGCACCATGCTCAGTTGGCAGCCTGGGATGCATTTTCGGCTGTGGTTTCTAACTTTTTGGGAAACCACAGTTCTGAGAAATATGCAGAGTTGGTTGAGAGACTTCTAACAACATACAAGGATATGGGATGCAGAATGTCCTTAAAAACTCACTTTCTGCACTCCCATCTCAGTTTCTTCCCACCCAATTTAGGTGCTGTCAGCGATGAATTTGGTGAACAGTTTCACCAAGAAATATCAACGATGGAAAACATATATCAAGGGAGGTATGACAGCAGCATGATGGGAGATTTATGTTGGTTTTTACAGCGAGAGTGTGACACTGATTACAAAAGAAAAGCAACATCGTCTAATTATTTCTGACTTCAAAATGCAATGTATTAGGATTACCTGAGGTTATTTGTAAATATGATACTGCATAGTTGAACATTCTGTTCTATTTCCATGTAAATTGTAGTTATTGTATTGAAATGTAGAAGCATTGACATTATATTTCTAATGACCATAAAGCGTTATAATGGTAAATCAAGATGTTAACATAGCTTTAAAACCTGACGTGATACACTATTTTCAATGACATATTTGGAATTTTAGTACACTAAATAGATCCCAGGTAGCAAAAATGTTGTTCCCTAGTGTTATTAGTCAGTTGAATATAGCTCCTCAATAACTTTAATCCCTTTCTCCTGGGAATTCTCTTCTACCATCTCTTGTCCCCTCCCCCGCCTTCTTTTTCTCTTTCTCTCCCTTCCCCTCCACCCCCACCTCTCCCTCTAACTCATAATTGTGGCTAAATTAAAACACGTTTGACAACAAACACAAAACAAATGATGACATTACCTTGTTGAGCTTTAAGATGTTAACAATAGGAACATCAAAACAAATGATGCCATTACCTTGTTGAGCTTTAAGATGTTGACAATAGGAATACAACAACAAATGATGACATTACCTTGTTGAGGTTTAAGATGTTGACAATAGGAATACAAAAACAAATGATGAAATTACCTTGTTGAACTTTAAGATGTTGACAATAAGAATACAAAAACAAATGATGACATTACCTTGTTGAGCTTTAAGATGTTGATAATGGGAAGATAGGAATAAAACCAACAACCAACAGTTCCATAGAGCTGACATCTTTGTATTGCAGATGACATTTGTCCAACTGTTGAAACAAATGTACAATAACATATATAAATAACATTAAGAAAAGAGTTTTACATACATGTAATAAAAGTAAAAGACAAATCCTTGGATTTAGCTCATACACAGATTTATAGACATCACATTGAATAAATAAAATTGCTGGTGCCCAATGAATAGAGTTTGAACGAAGCACAAAGTGTATAATATCTTAATTTTAAAATTTGTCCATATCATCAGTACAAAATATACAATTGGGAACTCAGTCCTTTATTTAGTCATTATAATTTCTATAAATAGTTGTATGATCTAAGCCATTGATTCTCAACAATTGTTCGCCTATCGCCCCCTTTTCAATAAAACAATAGATCATCCCCCCCCCTCGTCTAACCTGTAAATCAATACATGTATTTTATAAACAAATAAGAAAGAGACATTTTAAAAACTAGTTTCTTGAGTAAACAAGTCACTCAAATGTATAAATTGAAACATTTTATTGCTAATAAAAGAAGAAAAATCTTTAGAGCATGATAAAACAAAAAAATGATTTAATATTATAAAACCGCGGTTATCAATCGGTGGTACGCGTGGGTTAATGGGTACGGGAAAGTTCATACAGGGTACTCAGCGACATAGTTTAAAAAACTACATAGAGTCTAAAGATAGTCACCAGTTCGCTGTTAACTCATCAGCAAACCAAGTGTCCAAGTGTCGCATTGGAAAGGTAAGCACATTTCACATAGGCCTACATACTTTTGAATTTTCAAGTGTACATTTCGCTTTGACCTGCGCTCCGCTGACCACATCTCTTGTTGACCCTTGAGGAACATAATATGGGGGTAACTGTGGTATTGAAGGGGGACTGCGATCTTAACAGTTACTTTAAAATTGCTTTTACCTTTCATTGTAATTAATCAATCAATTAACATATGTTTTTTTACACAAAAAACCCACTTTATTTAATAACACATCAATACTATATCATCAATAAGTGAAAATATTTTTTCCCATTTGCGTTTATCGCCCTCCTTGGTTTAGCTGATCGCCCTCTTTGGTTTAGCTGATCGCCCTCTTTGGTTTAGCTGATAGCCCTTCTTTGTTTAGCTGGTCGCCCTCCTTAATTTAGCTGGTCGCCCTCCTTGGTTTAGCTGATCGCCCTCTTTGGTTTAGCTGGTCGCCCTCCTTGGTTTAGCTGGTCGCTCTCCTTCGTTTAGCTGGTCGCCCTCCTTGGTTTAGCTGATCGCCCTCCTTGGTTTAGCTGATCGCCCTCCTTGGTTTAGCTCATCGCCTTCTTACTAAAACAAAAATCTTCTATTGCCCCTCTAAATGGTTTCATCAACCCTCGAATTTTCCTTTATTTTCCTTTTGTTTCTTAGATGATTACAAATCTCGTGCTAGTCATTTACCTCTGCTTGAGTAATTAGGTGAAGATGACCGGCACATCAAAATACAAATTTGGATCACTTTCCTATCCCTCTTCTAAGTAGTTGCACTTTGCTTCTCTGTCATCTTCGATGTTGGTGGTGATTTTGAAAATGAGGCACTGATCTAGTAGGTGATACAGATTGGGATATTTGGTGTGTTTTTTTGGTTATTAGAGAACTCAGAAGCAAGAGTAACAGTCTGAGGTCTCTTCAAATCATTGGACAAACGAATGGTAATGGTACACACGAGCCTTTCAACCTTGATCCAAGATTGCTAGCAAAAGGTTTCCGAAAAAAATGTAGAGCTCTTATGGTCACCTTTCTGTATCAATAGAGCTCATATGATTTTCCTGTCAAGGAAGTCATTATTTTTCAATGAGATGTTTCAGTAAGCTCATAGCTAATGTAGCAAAAACGTCTGGATGATTCATACACTCGCTACTTATGTAGCAAAAACGTCTGGATGATGCATACACTCGCCGCAAATGTAGCAAAAATATCTGGATGATTCATACACTTTCTTAAATTGTTCATGCTAAATATGTGCTAACTATTAATAGCTTTTAAAAAATTTTAAAATAACTAAATAAAATATATTATTACTGTGGAGAACATGGTTCTCACATATTTGTTAGAATGTAGGATAATATTGTTGTAACCCCCCTGACCTAAGACTATGTGCCATTTTATCACCTGGACAGGTGTGTAAAAAAAGAGATTGGGGGGGGGGAACAACTGCCTCTCCTCTACCCTCATCAACTAGCGCTAGCATCACGACGATAGTCGAGAGACCAGTCACGTGACCTGGTTTGAGGGGGAGGGGCGGGAATTGACATCGGTCTCTGATATAAACTAGTGACCAGAGTGAATGGACAGTAGATTTCTAGATAGAGCCGAGAGTGGTAACAAGTAGATTATCAGTTAATATTAATGTTATTGTACGTAGTGAAATTGATGTTGGATGTGCTGTACCTTGTGTTTATAATAAATATTACCATATACACGGAATCCAGGTGTCTCTGTTATAAATACTACTGTACGGAGTTTGAAAGCGTCTGTATTTAGACTATCTATAAAAGAACGAGTGGCTACAGAGTGAAAGAATCCTAGGCAGACAAGATACTATATACACAGTAGAAGTGGCCCTTAAACAAACACGTAACAATTACGATTAGACCAGCAATCGCTAGAGTAACAAATTTAATTGAAATTTCGGCGTTATATAGGCCTATATAACATAATTTAGTTATGACAAAACTTAATGCCGTTGTTACACAACAAAAGCCCTGATGCGCAACTTCTATGGATGATTGTACCAATTCCTAAAATGTAAGTGTTAAAATTTATTTAGTCTTGAATTGATATTTTTTTTAAATAAAGGATATTTAGCAATTGATTATATTCAAATAATGGCTATTGAATTTTAAAATATAAAAAAAAAAGTGTAAAATGTCACATTTCTACGTATTACTGAAATACTGCGGGGGAGGGGGGTAGAAAAGTTGCCGCATTTTTGAAGTAAGCGACATCGAGTTAGTAAAAAAAAACAGTAAACAATTCCCATGCCTCAAAATCTACTAATGGAATGATTCATCGGGATCAAGAATGGATACTTTCTGCTGTTATGGAATGGAAATTGAATCGAAGGATTTTTAACCTAATATCCGATTCCGAAATCGATTCCTGGCGTCAATTTAACAATGTGTTGTACATATAATTTCACATGTGAGCGTACTGGTGAAATGTGTGATACCTCCTGTCCTCATTGTGGTACACTAATTTGACCACGTTGTTTTGTTTAACATGACATCGATACATTTATAACATGCAACGACATCAATGCACAGCTGGACACAGCACAGTACAGAATCGGTGTCACGTGACATTAGTATCTTAGTTTACTTAACGACATCACCACGGTGTAAGTCAATCAGTGATACAAGTGTTATGCTTTTAAATATTTCGTAATTTGTCACGTGGCATTATTTGTTTACATAGGGACATGTCATATGTTTTTTGTTAAGATCGCAGTCAATTTTAATACCCCACCGCTATCCCCATAACATGTTCCCCTCACCCCACCCTATGGGTCAACAAGAGCTGTGGCGCAGATCAAAGCTACCCTGTGCTCGGGAGATGGACAAAGGTGCATCTTCTCTCCTTTGGTCACTGACCAACAAAAAAAGAGCGCTACTGAGCTGAGGGAAAATATCTCTGTCAGCCTTTTGATGTCCAAAAACACCTCACCCCTATCCTACCCCCCCCCCCCCCAAAGACAAATCATGTTAGAAATTATTGTGACGCCTTTACTTTTTCGCCAAGTAAGACCACCGCACACAATCTTCATGTTTTCTATCATTTCAGGCCTTGAAAATCAATAGACATCATCTTCTGAGAACTCACTTTCTTTGGACCCATTGTTATAAAAAGAAATGGAAAAAAACTATGATCCCAGCAGTTTTAAATTGTATTCATTTACCTATGTTTCAGTCACTCTGAACGGTGGCACTCTGTGCTTCTGCTCTGTATGGTGGCACCCTGTGCTTCTTCTCTGTATGGTTGCGCAATGCTTTACTGCTCTATATAGTGACACCCTGTGATACTGCTCTGTATGGTGGCACCCTGTGATACTGCTCTGTATGGTGGCACCCTGTGCTACTGCTCTGTATGGTGGCACCCTGTGCTACTGCTCTGTATGGTGGCACCCTGTGCTACTGCTCTGTATGGTGGCACCCTGTGCTACTGCTCTATATGACGACTTCTTATGCTACTCCTCTTGTTTTTAACTATAATTGGTTATAACATCGATTTTTCTGCTATGAAATTTAGAACTGTTCATTTTGGGATCACCTCTTAAATGGTGTCATCCGATGCGATAAATATTGTTTAGTATGCTTTAGAGTGTGGTGGCCGGTTGATAGCGAATTAAATAGTCAAGAGTCTACTGTGCAAGTAAGATATGCACACATACATAATATAAAATTGCAGAGAGACCCATTCAACTTCATTGCTCAAGGGCCTAGACTTTCTCTCTTGAGAGGTATACATATATGATACAGGACGTAGCCTACATATAAATAAAAAATAACTTTTTTATAATTTTAATCGTTGGAGGATTTAATATACTGAGCTAAATATTTCTCTACATTAGTTTATACATAGCAAAACATAAATAATATATAGCTATACTGATATTTTTAGTAACGATTCTTTAATATAAATTTGATAAAAGTATTTTTTTTTTACTTGTTAATACATTTTTTTACAAATGTATATTGTAATTTATTTTCCTTTATGTGTATTTTATGCGTGTATTTATTCAAGTAGACTATGGTATAGAAAAAATTCCACTAAGTCTTAGATGTAAAGCAATGAAAATTACTCTACTCTTAACAGCAAATCTCATTTCCTGACTCCCCCTCCCCCAATTCTTCTTACTGCAAATGACAAATCATAATATTTCCCAGAAACTATGTTAGTTTCAATTTCAGCTTACGTTTCACGACACTAAAGCATACAATCTAGTCTCACAGGCATCGTGTGACACGTTAGAAATGGTTCCAAAGAATTCAGTTACACATGTTGTAGTGTAAACTAACTGTTACGTGCAGCACGCAGTCAGACGACAGTTTTAATGGGGAAAAAATGGAAAAAACAACAACAGTGAACAGCCTTGTCCACAATTGGCTACTATTAAATATTTAAAGTACAAAATAGTGTTTCCACGGTCTGTTAATATCAGCCTAAATAACTACAAAACATTTTTACTATAAGGAAGTAAAATCTGTAAACATTCTTTTTTGTTACAAAATCACGACAATGAAGTACCACTGTTACTTATTGTTAAGTTGTTTTAGCCACCCAGAGCTGTACCAGACACCAGCAGCTTTGCTAGATACCCAGAGCTTTACTAGACACCCAGAGCTGTAATAGACACCCAGAGCTTTACTAGACACCCAGAGCTATACTAGACACCAAGAGCTGTACTAGACACCAAGAGCAGTCTTAGTCACCCAGAGCTATACTAGACACACAGAGCTGTACTAGACACCCAGTGTTGTAATAGACACCCAGAGCTGTACTAGACATACAGAGCTGTACTAGACACCCAGAGCTGTACTAGACACCCAGTGTTGTAATAGACACCCAGAGCTGTACTAGACATACAGAGCTGTACTAGACACCCAGTGTTGTAATAGACACCCAGAGCTGTACTAGACATACAGAGCTGTACTAGACACCCAGAGCTGTACTAGACACCCAGTGTTGTAATAGACACCCAGAGCTGTACTAGACACCCAGAGCTGTACTAGACATACAGAGCTGTACTAGACACACAGAGCTGTACTAGACACCCAGTGTTGTAATAGACACCCAGAGCTGTACTAGACATACAGAGCTGTACTAGACACCCAGAGCTTTACTAGACACACAGAGCTATACTAGACACACAGAGCTGTACTAGACACCCAGAGCTGTAATAGACACCCAGAGCTGTACTAGACACACAGAGCTATACTAGACATACAGAGCTGTACTAGACACCCAGAGCTGTACTAGACACACAGAGCTATACTAGACACACAGAGCTGTTCTAGACACACAGAGCTGTACTAGACACACAGAGCTGTACTAGACACCCAGAGCTGTACTAGACACACAGAGCTATACTAAACACCCAGAGTACTAGACACACAGAGCTATACTAAACACCCAGAGTACTAGACACACAGAGCTATACTGAACACCCAGAGTACTAGACACACAGAGCTGTAATAGACAAAAAGAGGTATACATATATGATACACGTCCCAGTTCCCAGCATACAATTAAGGCCACTTCTGCCCATTATCATAATAAAAGATTAAATATCAATTTTTTAGGAAAAAAAAAATTATCCGACCCTATTAATTCCGAGGAACCATTTCATTGGCTTTCAGACTTCACTACAGTTATAATTTAAATTTCAATGTAATTTTAAAAAATATATAAACACGTCTCAAATAAAAAATAATATAAAATATAAAAAAAAGTTTTCACCGAAGTGTCAAAGAAAGTAGAAACTTAAAGCAAATTAATCATATTCCCTTGTCAAAAGTTGTTTGATTCTACACGAGCACAGATCACATTTGTGTTTGATTCTATACGAGCACAGATCATGTGTGTTTTGATTCTATACGAGCACAGATCATGTGTGTTTTGATTCTATACGAGCACAGATCACATTTGCGTTTGATTCTATACGAGCACAGATCATGTGTGTTTTGATTCTATACGAGCAGAGATCACATTTGTGTTTGATTCTATACGAGCACAGATCATGTGTGTTTGATTCTATACGAACACAGATCACATGTGTGTTTGATTCTATACGAGCACAGATCATGTGTGTTTGATTCCATACGAGCACAGATCACATGTGTGTTTGATTCTATAAGAGCACAGATCACATGTGTAACTTTTCATAAATAGTTGGTCAGTTATCATAAGTCCGTTATATTTACTGTAGTCAGTGCATGTTGTGAGTTTTTAGTCAACATGAAAAGAGAAATGTTAGAGGGAATTCCCTGTAGTACGGTAACGCACCAAATGAATGGGTTATAAAAAACCGAAGAAAAAAATAAATAAGAGACACTGACGGTTATTGGAGGTTGATGTTTTTCTATAAAACTATGTCTTATTTGTAAAGTGAATAAATAAAAGAAACCACCATCGTCATCCTCGACATGTTGTGTTTAATAAATAAATAAATCATGAAATGGTGAATATTGTCATTTTCTTTACTGGACATTTGTGTTGTACTAGTGATGTCAATCTAATTATATTTTAAGTAATGAGGACACTGGAGGATAACTTCACTATAATTGAAGTAGTAGTTTAGCCTTGGGAGGACATACGACATCAGTCAATTAAGTAAACACAAAGTTTTGAACATTACACACACATTGCATAAACATTACACACACATTACACATACATTACATACACATTACATACGCATTACATATACATTACACACATTACATACACATTACACACACATTACACTCACATTATACATATATTACACACATTACACACACATTACACACACATTACATACACATTACAAAAATTACATACACATTACACACACATTACACACACGTTACACACATTACACACATTACATACGCATTACACACATTACATACACATTACACAAATGACATACACATTACACACACGTTACACACATTACATACACCTTACACTCACATTACATACACAATACACACACATTACATACACATTACACACACATTACACACAATACATACACATTACACACACATTACACACACACATTACACGCACATTACACACACATTATGTACACATTACACACACATTTCACACACATTACATACACATTACACACATTACACACACATTACACACAATACATACACATTACACACACATTACATACACATTACACACACATTACAACATGTCAAAAACAACACACTAGAATCTGCAGCTTATATTGTTTTGTCAACGATACTAAGTGAAAAACAAAAACTACAACAAAGAATTATAAATGTAATTTAATTGACTTACTTTGAAACTGATCTTTGCGTAAAGCTACATGTCAAATATATTATCAGAATACATTATTTCTGAGAATAATTCACTTTTAAATGACTGTTGGTCTGATACAAATATTCAGGAACCTCACTGTAACAATTTATTCTGACCCAATAAAACTCTTCTGGCAGAGACACGCATGTTTAGTACAAGTCCAATAGCCAAGTCTTTTCTAGAGGTCGTCACGGTATGTTGATTAAATATAATCAAACATTTTTTTACCTGGTTATGTTATGAAATTACCTTTGTTTAAAAAAACACAAAGCCCAGATTTCTTTATCTACTGAACATCAAATAGTGTCATTTACACATGGTCGTTCTGAACATCAAATAGTGTCATTTACACATGGTCGTCCTGAACATCAAATAGTGTCATTTACACATGGTCGTTCTGAACATCAAATAGTGTCATTTACACATGGTCGTTCTGAATCATCAAATAGTGGCATTTACACATGATCGTTCTGAACATCAAATGGTGTCATTTACACATGGTCGTTCTGAACATCAGATAGTGTCATTTACACATGGTCGTTCTGAATATCAGATAGTGGCATTTACACATGGTCGTTCTGAACATCAAATAGTGGCATTTACACATGGTCGTTCTGAACATCAAATAGTGGCATTTACACATGGTCGTTCTGAATATTAAATAGTGTCATTTACACATGGTCGTTCTGAACATCAAATAGTGGCATTTACACATGGTCGTTCTGAACATCAAATAGTGGCATTTACACATGGTCGTTCTGAACATCAAATAGTGGCATTTACACATGGTCGTTCTGAATCATCAAATAGTGGCATTTACACATGATCGTTCTGAACATCAAATAGTGTCATTTACACATGGTCGTTCTGAACATCAGATAGTGTCATTTACAAATGGTCGTTCTGAACATCAAAAAGTGGCATTTATACAAGGTCGTTCTGAACAACAAATGGTGGCATTTACACATGGTCGTTCTGAACATCAGATAGTGTCATTTACACATGGTCGTTCTGAACATCAAATAGTGGCATTTACACATGGTCGTTCTGAACATCAATAGTGGCATTTACACATGGTCGTTCTGAACATCAAATAGTGTCATTTACACATGGTCGTTCTGAACATCAAATAGTGTCATTTACACATGGTCGTTCTGAACATCAAATAGTGGCATTTACACATGGTCGTTCTGAACATCAAATAGTGGCATTTACACATGGTCGTTCTGAACATCAAATAGTGGCATTTACACATGGTCGTTCTGAACATCAAATAGTGGCATTTACACATGGTCGTTCTGAACATCAGATAGTGTCATTTACACATGGTCGTTCTGAACATCAAATAGTGGCATTTACACATGGTCGTTCTGAACATCAAATAGTGGCATTTACACATGGTCGTTCTGAATCATCAAATAGTGGCATTTACACATGATCGTTCTGAACATCAAATAGTGTCATTTACACATGGTCGTTCTGAACATCAGATAGTGTCATTTACAAATGGTCGTTCTGAACATCAAATAGTGGCATTTATACAAGGTCGTTCTGAGCAACAAATGGTGGCATTTACACATGGTCGTTCTGAACATCAGATAGTGTCATTTACACATGGTCGTTCTGAACATCAAATAGTGGCATTTACACATGGTCGTTCTGAACATCAATAGTGGCATTTACACATGGTCGTTCTGAACATCAAATAGTGTCATTTACACATGGTCGTTCTGAACATCAAATAGTGTCATTTACACATGGTCGTTCTGAACATCAAATAGTGGCATTTACACATGGTCGTTCTGAACATCAAATAGTGGCATTTACACATGGTCGTTCTGAACATCAAATAGTGTCATTTACACATGGTCGTTCTGAACATCAAATAGTGTCATTTACACATGGTCGTTCTGAACATCAAATAGTGGCATTTACACATGGTCGTTCTGAACATCAAATAGTGGCATTTACACATGGTCGTTCTGAACATCAAATAGTGGCATTTACACATGGTCGTTCTGAACATCAAATAGTGGCATTTACACATGGTCGTTCTGAACATCAAATAGTGGCATTTACACATGGTCGTTCTGAACATTAAATAGTGGCATTTACACATGGTCGTTCTGAACATCAAATAGTGTCATTTACACATGGTCGTTCTGAACATCAAATAGTGGCATTTACACATGGTCGTTCTGAACATCAAATAGTGGCATTTACACATGGTCGTTCTGAACATCAAATAGTGTCATTTACACATGGTCGTTCTGAACATCAAATAGTGGCATTTACACATGGTCGTTCTGAACATCAAATAGTGGCATTTACACATGGTCGTTCTGAACATTAAATAGTGGCATTTACACATGGTCGTTCTGAACATTAAATAGTGGCATTTACACATGGTCGTTCAGAAAGACTTAAAGATTATTCGGGACCCTAGGAGAACATTTGATTTAAAAATATTACTCTGTATATTGGAAGTGTATGTGTGTGTTGGTTAGGGAAGGGGGCAGAAGGTGTTACCTAATTTATTTAGTCATATGTGTTTATAAAATGATAAGAGGACAGCTATAGAAACAGAAATCCAAATCCATTAATTCATGGTTGCGCATATAGTCCGTTAACGTGACCGGATCTACCAGTAACTACTCAGTGCTGACTTCTGCCGTTGTCTAGAGTAAGAGGTTGGTCAATGCAGTTGAACGGTTATTTATATTTGACCAGTATGTGATTCAAGCAAACAAGAATGAAATCTGAAGATTAGTTGTGTTAAAAAGGAAATTTTATTTACTCATGTACATATTTATGGTTTTTCTCTCTTAAGCTTCCAATTTGTTCTTCCATTTAACATTATATTTGACCAGTGGTGTAGATATTCGACTGTCGACCCGAGAGTCTTGCGTTCGATCCTCGGTGAGAACCATGTAACTTTTTCAGGTGAAAAAGTAGTCCCAAAAGCCTCCCACATATTTCTTTCTTTCTCCGCGATATCTTTGAAGGCAACGCCACAGAATGCATGTTTTAAAACTGCAGTGCAAATTTCAAGTACAATTAGTTCCTTCATCCATCAACTGGTAAAAAGAATAGGTTACACCGGCTTTTAGTGAGGTTTTAAACACTGTTCTACCTAAACCGGCTTTTAGTGAGGTTTTAAATACTATTCTACTGTTCTACACAGCCCGGATTCGATATTGTTGAACAGAACTTATTTTTCTTAGCAATAGTGCTGTACAACAAAAATATATTTTACAAAAGTGTATAGGCTATTCTCTGCAGCTTGACCAGTCAACTGTGTCAGGAAATGTAGCGTTACTTTTGGTATGAGTAAGATTTAAAATATCAAAAACAAAATTAAAAGCTACTCTTTGATAATCATTTAGATACTAATGCAAAAGGATAATTAGAAAAAGAAATACAATTTAAAAAAATATTCTATCATTTGTTTATGGCGGTACACCAGCTCGGGCGTCACAGACTATTTTTATCACAAATGCAATTTTGTAAAAAAAAAAAAAGTATCTCCCGTTATAAACAAAAACAAAAAAAAAAAAGATTACTCCATTGAGCCATACATCAATTCGATTATTTACATCCTTTTTTAACTGCAGACAAAAGTTAACTCCATCTAATTGTAAGAGTTTACTTGTATAAACGTCATTTCAATTTACAATCGTTCAATATCGGGGAATCAATTTTACCCTCTATAAACTATATACAATGGTTAATCAGTTTACTAATCCCCACAAACACTCGGTATTATACTTCAATTGTGCCGATTGCCTATAAGTTTATAAGGATAAGATGAAAACACCCCTGAAGACGTGCAGGGAGATTTCACCATGACCTGGATAATTTCTTTGGTTCTCGCTGGAGATAAACCTGGCAACCACATGTTGACAGTCGAGGGATTTACCGCACGGATATGCGTTATCCGGTGGAATCATCTATTTTACTAGTGTATAGCAAATATTATTCTTCCAAAAATACGGAAGCATTTGTGTAGTACTTACATAAATACATCATTTACTCTTTTTAAACTTTTAAGATGAATGTATCTGTTGCAAGATTCATTAGACAGACTTTTCATGCTACTTATCCTGCCGCCAGGACTGATATATCCTTACTTAGGTACAACAATACTTCACAATCACATCGTTTTCATTACAGGTTTTTCGCTCAAATAACAAATAGTTATTGTTTTGAAGACTTTTTTAAATCATATAATGTACACTAATCCATTCTGATTTTCAAAGATTCGATTCGATTCTTCATAATTTTAATCCATCGGCCAGGAGCAGCATCTGCCTTAATTACGCCCAAATATCAGTTCTAGAAATAATTATAAATAATTAAATCTCCGAAAAAAAATATTTTTTCTTAAAGTTGAAACATAAATGGATCGGTTGCAGGATCGCCACAAACTAAATTTTTTTCATATATATTTTTGTCGCTAGAATAATTTGAAAATCAAATTGTTGCTGTTTTGAATCTCAAAAGGAAGTATTGGGAAGACTCGCCAGTGATTGGCTAGGAATAACAAGGGGGCTAACCAAAACACCATAACATGATGCATTCATTTATAGCCTTTGTAAATTTAACTGTTAAAAATTTAGTAATAACTGTAATTTATTTAAATTCATATTTTATAGCGAGGGCTGGGGGTTGGAGTTTAATTTTTAGCTCAATAAATAAAAAATATTGAGAAAGGAAAAAAACATCTTAACTTCCGAAATAAAACCTGACTGACTTTACTAAGTGGCTGGATTTAAACTTAGTAATAACACTACCCAAAAAGGTCACACATTCCTACATTAGTTTTCTTCATTAACATGCTGCATGCATTCATTTTATATATTGTTTACATACACAGCTGGTAGGAACTCTGAGTGAGTGGGGTATGTGGGTTGGGGAGTGGGGGTGAGAAATGTTACAATATGAATGTAAATACTTGCTTAGTAACAACTGTTAATCTGTAAATGTCGCAACCAGTTAGACTGAGATATAATTATAAATTTTCGATTTACGAAAATTAAAATTTGTAACAATCAGATGTGTTTACTTGCAATAGCATAGGGTTGATCTAATTGTTGTGTGACTCTTATTGTCCAGATAATTGTGTGACTATATTTGTCCAGATAGTTGTGTGACTATGTTTATCCAGATAGTTGTGTGACTATATTTGTCCAGATAGTTGTGTGACTATGTTTGTCCAGATAGTTGTGTGACTATATTTGTCCAGATAGTTGTGTGACTATGTTTATCCAGATAGTTGTGTGACTATATTTGTCCAGATAGTTGTGTGACTATGTTTGTCCAGATTAAAACTCCATGTGTAATCTAATAAAACTATATTAGAAATCCCATCCTCGTTCGACCATAACATATTCACTATAAAGACAAAGTAGCCAGCTCCTACTAAACAGAGCGTAAAGCCTAGTATTGTTACACAAAAATTGGCGATTGCTGACGATACCATTGTTGGTGTTATGTTTACATTTCAACGAATTCCTGTGAAAAAAATATATTGAAAGGAATGTATGTCTCATATAACATACCCTACATGAGATTTAAAACTTAAAATACCATTGTTTAAGTCGCCGTTTAATATCATTGCAGCAAATGTGCAAGTTTATAATAAAGTACAGAAATTTTAATATAGCACTTCATGATAAATGATATATTTTTATCAACATCAACTTGACTGTTAAAAATGTTTCTGTATACTAATAAAAGTAATCCTGGAATAACGAATTTCATTATTTTCATAGAAAATGAATTGAAGAGTAAACAATCTCGATACAAAACACCATTCAATTTTTTTACAAAGAGAACGGGTGTCGTGCGGTAAATCGTTCTACTGTCAACTCTGTTCCTCTCCGTAGCTTGTTCATCTCCGCAATCATTTCCTCTCTTAACTCCGTTCTTCTACGCACTCTGATCCTCACCGCACTCTGTTTCTCTCTGCATTCTTCTCCCCTTCGTACTCTCTTTCTCTCTGCATTCTTCTCCCCTTCGTACCCTGTTCCTCTCTGCATTCTTCTCCCCTTCGTACTCTGTTCCTCTCTGCATTCTTCTCCCCTTCGTACTTTGTTCCTCTCTGCATTCTTCTCCCCTTCGTACTCTGTTCCTCTCTGCATTCTTCTCCCCTTCGTACTCTGTTCCTCTCTGCATTCTTCTCCCCTTCGTACTCTGTTCCTCTCTGCATTCTTCTCCCCTTCGTACTCTGTTCCTCTCTGCATTCTTCTCCCCTTCGTACTCTGTTCCTCTCCGCACTCTATTCCTCTCAGCACTTTGTTCCTGTACGCTTTTTTAGATCAATGATATTTACATATAATTAATATTAGCTCATAAAAATAATCCCTTTATCCGGCCCTGATCCGGCCATTCTGTCATATTAAAGATCCCGATGCAGTCCGCGTTCGAAAAAAGTTTGCCTATCCATGTATTCTAATCTCGGCTGACAAATTAGTGAGGAGGAGCTTAAAGAAAAGTGCCTGGCAGAAACAAAAGACTAAACGTCTGCCAAGTAGTAGTTGACAGACCAATGTCATGATGACACGTTCTGATTCCTTTAACAAACCTTACAAGGACATTGCACAATAAAAGGCTACAATTTTTTTAAATATATAATGTAATTGAATTTCTCTGTTTAGAAATTGAGAATGTCCAACTAAAATTAAAAAAAACAAATGTACACATGAATGTTGACAAAACCAGTTTTATTGTTGATTTAATGCATACATAAAACTTTATATTATTACTATACTCGGAATATGCAAATAGGCAACATTATTTTTTTTTTATATTGAATTATTGTATCTCTAGAATTTTTGAAATAGTTAATTTCCCCATTTTTGTATGTGTCCGACTGATAAAATACAAATAAATAAAATTATCATCTTATTTGTTGCATTTTTCGTAACAAAGAATCCAGACTGAATGTTGAATGTGACACTTTGAGAATTGAGAATGGTCCCGACATCCCAGCGTCAATGCTCGGAACATATTATACTTTACCAGCAGGAATCACTCTGTCATCACGTAATTCTATGTTTATAAGTTTTACACTAAACTGGATGTAGTTGGACAATGTTTCTTATCATCAAACATGGTCATCAGTAAGCAACAGTATAATTGATAACAATCAAAAGTCATACTTTTACTCTAATAACTATTGAAGGCCAAGAAAATGGTTTTAATGAGTTGTACACTGCGACCAAATATGTAATTATTGTGATAGCTGAGACGATTTAAAATGAATAACTGCCTAATTTTATAACAAAACATGCCTTGTCATTATAATTGTAATCTGCGATTTGTGAAAGACAATTAATTGTAAGATTTGTTCACTAATTGTAATCAGTCAATGGAGAATAGAATGCTAAACCTGTTGATTATGTCAGTATTTTTAAAAATAAAATTAAAAAAATGTGTATTTTAATTTAGTCTTTTATGTTAGGTTAGATGTACTATGCCAACAGATTACCTACTACGAAGCTGTGACATACATTACACAAAACACGAAGATGTGATTAGTTTGTAAAGGGGACAGCTAGAACACTTAAGTTCTCCACTATATCTTTTGAAATCTCAATTGTTTTGTTTCGTTTAAAATGATCAAACAATTTTTCGCCCATCAAATAATGTTTCGTCATTATAAAACAAAAACACTCTACACTTACTAACTTTCAGTAGCAAACGTATTCATTCCATAATTTATTTTTCTTAAAACCTATAGTTCTTTTATTGAACTATTGAGCTTCTGAATATTGAAAGTTAATATATATTAATGGCATAAAAATTTTACAAATGCTTACAAGATGACGTAAATTGTTTATTCATAACTTAGATTTTTTTTAGTTCAAAATACATTTTTCATTATAACTTTTTTTCTCCACTCCTCAAAGACTATCACTCGTCTGTTTTGTACAACTGAACAGCGGAGCTTTGCACATAATAAAACTACCCACCTTAATTATAATAATAGCACACACACACACACACATTTTAGTATACCCCCTGCTAGGTGTAGAGTGCCCCCCCCCCCTTAAAACAGAAGAAAGAGGAAAAATTTAAGAAAAAGTAAAGGTGCCCCCTTGCTGAATATTGGTGCCTCTCTGCTTACTTTGACCTGGCTACGGGCCTGCCTCATTGTACTAAAGGCAATACAGTGTGCTATTGACTTCGTAAACTAATACTGCTCATAGTACACCACAACAGAGCCAGAAACAGTCTGCAATATTTATCCACAAAAAAAAAAAGATGCAAATACTTGGGATCTAGTAGTAAACATGTGTGTGTGTGTCTGTGTGTGTGTGTGTGTGTGTGTGGAGTTCTTTAAGGGTGAGATAATCCTATTAGTCACAGATACCATGACCTGAAATATCTACTTGTCAAAAGTGTCAGGTGGTCTATTTTAAACTAACTGTAATATGCAAAACCTTTGCATAGAGATAGATCATATTCATGTATCTATTTTTTCAATAACCTAAATGATACAATATAAAAAAAAAGTTAACAAAAAAAAAGTATTATTGGTTATTTCAGATTCGAACTCAAGCAGCCGGTATACAATGTCTATTCATGGGTCACTCAGCCTAGAAGTCACACCTTATAGGCTAGAAAAATAAGATATTTGGAGTTCCTAGGCAGATTAATCTTGAAAGTATTTAATTTATTTTATATTTTATTGCAAACTGTGTTAGTTGTTATTTCTTTAAGTTTTATGTTTCTCTGGAACTGTTGACAATTCTAACGTTGGCCATAAAGCTGTCTTCCTCAATTCCTTTTTTTTAAAAGAAAAATACATATCTATATATAATACTATTAATTGACATAAAAAAAAAACTTTATTGACTAAGTAGAAAGTACAAAATATGGCTGACAATGATAAGCCGTTTAAAATAATAAACAACTTGATACTAGAGTACATACAATGGATCAGTAATTTTGACTTTCATTTCTAAGTATAACCATTAGTTTCTGACACATGTATAACAGGAATACAGACAAAAATTCTTACCGATTTCTGGTTCTAACGGTTTTACTTTGACCACCTGCCAGCGAATGCCGTATTTGTATTTTGAACGTCTAGAAGTGAAATACAAATGAATTTTATGATAAATTATGTAATGTGATATATATATATATATATATTATATATATATATATATATTAGGGTGCATCACCAAAAAATGTTTTTATAATTGATCTGTCTGCTATTTAAATTTGTTCCATTGATAAAAAAAAAGCATTGTGTAAAAAAATAAAAAATATTTGACAATATTTAGAGGTCACCCGGACTTCAACAAAGTTTGCATAATTAAGCGAAAACTAGATAAAACCATCCTTCTTGTAAAGTCTTACAGACTTACATACAAAAAGTGAAGCGCTATATAAATTGTTTTATAGTCTTTGGTTTTATAATGTTTGGTAGCTATGATTGATTTTGATAAGCAGTTGTGCTAGAAATAAAATTTAAAATAAATTCACATTTTATTAGCAAAAACAACACTTTTCCTTACCGCATATTGATGACCAAGGCAAGCATTTTAATTTATTTATATTATTTTAATTTCTGATACACACGACCTATAAAATCAGAATATGGAAATGATATGAAAAACAACAATAAAATGTTTACACCTTCTAAGGAAATGCTGGCTGACCCTGAATCAAGTTAATGCTTTCTACGAAAAAGCAAACATTCCAATGGTGACAGAGAGGAGAGCTTGTGAGAAGATTGTTCAGCTTCTTGATGAATACAATAAACTTCGTTCAATTGATAAAAGTCGCCGAAACACACCAGCCACCAAACGTAAACTGGAACAAATGAAATCTATGTTGGCAACAACTTTTCAACTATGGCCACCTAATGTCGAGACTATTATCAAGAATGCAAAAGATCTTGCATTCTTAAGGTCTATGAAAGGAGACAGGTCTTCCAGCTTTGGATCATTTGACAAAACACTTGCAAAAAAAGTCGCTCTACGCCATTCACGAGAAACGCGCAAGAGAAGAAAATGCAGCATGTTCAACGATATCAGTGCCTTCCAGTGAGGGTAGCAGTGACGAACCCGATGATTCTACTTCTAAATCTGAAGATAATATTGAGTTTCTTGATAACTGTTTGGATGATATAATGCCATTGCAAAAGCGAAGAAAGCCAACAGGAGCTTTAGTATTTGTACCTTCAGATGTTTTAAGCCGACCAAATCTTGTGTCACTAGCGACAATATTAAAGATAACACCAACACAGCAGGCAGCTTTCACACAGGGCCTTATTAGCGAGTCTGGGGGTGATGTATCAATGGTGGCTTCTTCCTATGCCACTGCAGATCGTTCACGTCGCAAAGTTGTAAGAGAAATATCTACAAAGATCCATGACTCCTGGGAACCACCCAAACTCTGCACTCTCCACTGGGATGGCAAACTGACACCTTCTCTAAAAAATTCATCGTGTCACTGAAGAACGCATAACAGTTGTTGTCGGTGATGCAAAGCAATTGAAACTTCTAGGAGTGCCAAATTATGCCAAGGTAACAAAGAAACCCGTTGGTGAAATAATTGCAGAATTAACCATGAAGCTAATGACAGAGTGGCATTGTAATGATTGTATCGTTAATATGACATTCGACACAAAAAGATCAAACACTGGTCATCAGAATGCTGCCTGCATTGCCATACAAAATATGCTGCAACGTGCTCTTCTGTGGTCAGGTTGTCGCCATCACATTGGTGAAGTTATCCCCTCGCATGTGTTTGCAGACATGAAAATAGAAGTTTCCAAATCGCCGGATATAACTTTGTTCACCAAGCTGCGAAGTAATTGGGAGTTGGTGGCACATGATTGGTCTCACGTTTGTAGTTCGTTTACGTTAGCTGATCATGATTTGAAGGCTCAAGAGCGACTGACGATAATGAGAGATGCGGTAATTGCACATGCCAACTCTAGTAAACAAACCGAATTCTTGCGAGACGACTACCACGAATTCCTTAAGCTGTCCCTTGTTTACCTGAATGCTACAAATAAGAAGGTTAACTTTAAAAGACCAGGTGCCCTGCACAAAGCACGATGGATGGCAAAGCTGATATATTGCCTCAAGATTGCACTGTGTGAGAAACAAATTCAATTATTGCCTCCAGGAACTATTACCACACGTGATCAAGTACCAAAGATTCGTGCATTTGCTACATTTGTAACACATGTTTATGTCGTGTGGTGGCTCACTTGCAAAATGAGTGTGGATGCACCATGGAATGATCTACAGCTCTACAAGCGACTTTTGGATTACAACGATGTCAACAGAGACATATTCAAGTCAGCATTCCGTGCCCTGAATAGGCATCTGTGGTACCTCACTGCTGAAATGATCCCACTTGCTCTGTTCAGCAATGAAGTACCTGTGTTGGAAAAGCGAGCTCTAGCAGATGCTCTGCTAAGGCTTCGACCAGTGGTTGCCCTCCAAACACCACAGAATCGATTTGGAAATGGTTGGGGAAAACCACGATTCCAATCAATTGATTCTAAAACTCGGTTGTGTGATCTGGCTGGAGTTGACTCGTGGTTTACTATATACAGACTTTAACTGGACACAGGATTCCTCGAACTGCCTGTTGATGATTGGTGCCAAACAGCTTCTTACATTGCCAGTGCAGAAAATGTTGCTGCTATTAACGTTGTTAACGATTGTGCCGAGAGAGGAGTGAAACTGGCATCTGACTTTGTTGAAGCAGCGCGAACGGATGAACATTTTCAAAACATTCTTCAATTGGTAGAAATGGACCGCAAAGACATCTAAAATGTGCGTAAACTTTACAAACGTGCAACAAAGTGACACTGAATTAAATGCAACAGTAATAAATAATTTAATACTTTAATGTAATTTTATATAGGCTAGAATAAACTTTTTTTTTCTTTACATGTCATGTCTTGTGATTTCTTGGGCGGGGGAGGGGGGGGGGACCTCTAAATCAACTCTGGTTTGAAAAATATTTGACACAAGTTATTATTAATGATATTAGAACAAATTAGAAACATAGACAGCTCAAAAACAAACAATCAATTTTTTCCTCTATTGTGGTGATGCACCCTAATATATATATATATATATATATATATATATATATATATATATATATATATGTATATATATATATATACAAATATATATTAGGGTGGGTCAAAAAAAGTTTTTTTGGAGTTGGGAATTTGAAACATATTCAAAAAGTTGCATACTGATTGTAAAAATGTAAAATTTGTAAAAATCAGATAATGTTTTCCACTCCCAACTTTTACTTCAAGGGGGTACGGGGCGAAAAAAAATGCACTATGTCTAAAAAAAATATTTTTTTTTTTCCATTTTTAGATACTAAAACATGTCAATAATAACTATGAATTAATTATATTGCAGAAAAATTTTTTTTAGATCAATTAAAATGTTTTTTCAGAATGTTACTCATTCAGAAACTTCAATAATTTATAAACTTAAAAGTCACTTTTCTCTGAAAAAATCTATTTGACATTTTGCTTCACTGTGGCAAGAAAATCTCAAAAACCACATGTCAGATTTTCTTAAAGCATTTAATTTTTATGTAGAAGAGGTGCATTTATAGAATGTCACAGGCTCTTCAAGAAATTGTAAGTCCTTTTATTTTTTTTTTAATTTTCAAAATGAGCATTTTTTGCTTATTTTCACCATACAAAATTGTAAAAATTCCTAAAAAAATTATTTATTACATTGTCAAAAAAGTACTTTGACATTCCCTAAAGTAAGCTTTTCTGATAATAAAATTGTACATTTTATATGAAACAGTCTATAAATATTTCAGAAATATTTGCCACAAAAAGGTCATAAATTTCAAGATGGCGGCATACCGCACCCACAAATATCAATATGTTAATATTTTTTTTTTAACAAAATTATTTTTAAATTTACTATATGATTACTAAGATATTAAAATGTCTTAAACTTTAATAATAAAAATGATTTTGCTTTGACCCAGGTACCCCCCCCCCCGAATGTATGACATTTTACACCATTTAGAATGTTTGGTATAAGTAATATGAAATTGTACAAATCTATAAATCGTTCATGCAAAATATACAATGTACATATGAATAATACTGTTTATGGATTGTCACAGGAAACTTGCTTTGCTTTCAATTTTCGGAAGAACATCCCTTGATTTCTTTGTTTGCAAAACCACCCCATGTCGAGAGCTATGTCCGTACAGTTTGAAATGTCCGTACACTTTCAAACTAACAGCAGTAACTTCTTTAATTGCTCTTTCAACAGCTTGAGAGTGACAGGGAATTTTATCCAGTATGATTGGGTTGTTGCGTTTAAGTTCATCATCAAAAATGTGTTCCAGCAGAGGAGGGGATGTCACTGCACAAAGATCCCAGTTAATCATCTGATCATATGATTTAGCTGCAATATTCAGGATTATGTCATGTTTGTTGAAAAATTCTAACTCAGCATGGAACTGGTTTATGTCGTGCTGTTGTGATTTTATTTACTGCATACCTTCCAGTTTCTTCATCATTGTCCTAACTGCAGCCAATAGGATGTTTTCTGGATGTGCAAAGTAGCAGTTATTTTCTAGAACAAACAATATCATAGATTGATCAGCAGTATCAAGGTTCTGAAGCAGTTGTATCATATAGAAAAGTTTCTAGCCCCCCCTTTGACAAGATGGATCGCAAAAATCCTGTTCGCTATTGTTAACCATCTTTGCTCACATCAGTATGTTCCTTGGCTGCCCAATCTCTCCAAATTTTTCTATGTCGACGCATCTTTGCTGGATCCAGAGCTGGAGATGGTGTTAACATGTTTAAATCCTTCAACACAGCTTTATTGATAAGACATGTTTCCCTATTGCTTAGTTTACACTGCTTCATATTGATATCTGTTTTGTTATTTGGAACATTTCTCATCGCTGGAGAAGTCTGCATCAAGTAGTTCATCATCTTCAGCATCCTGATCTGGTATATCATTATCTTTCTCATCAATGACGTTATCATTTGTGGTTCCTATCTGATCGCCACCCTGCATCAATGAATGTTTTCTTTTCTGTCGATTTTGTAATATTTTTGTTGTTTGCTTGTCAACATTGTCTATGAACATATTTCTTGCCATCTTTTGATCCAACCAAAATGCCCACTCAAGCACAGAAATTATTACTGATTGTGGACATTTACAGTCTCCTCTATCCCTAACACCTGCATCTTTTTACTCAATTATACTGGTAATGTCATTTGTAGGGATATAATTGTTTAACTTCTTGCGCTAATGCGTGCGCTCGTGAATGAAGGCTATGATTGTGTTGTTGCATTTTAAGCATCCACCAATAGCCTTGAAAACATCTTCATTGGTTAGAAGTTGTCTTTTAGGCAATTCAGCTGCTGACCCAAACACAGGATGTACAGTTGCACTTCTTGTAGAAGAACTCATATTCATAGAAGAACTTAATAAAATAATTGAAAAATTAATAAAAAAATGAAATAAAACAACCATGCGTGATCCGATAATGAATACATGGTACACCAATTATATTGAGAGAAAAATGGATGCAATGCTTATCCCAGTTGTCTGAACTAATTAGTTATTCATAAAAAAGGTTATAAAGATAAAACACAAATTTTATATGCATATCATTTCTTTTTTGAATAACCTAGGTCACAAATTTAACAAGTTCAGTCACAAAAAACAAATTTCGAACAAAAGTTGGGAGTAGTAAAACTATGTAGTTTTCAAATATTTGTACATATTCCATGTACTACCATGATGTAACAACTTTTTAAAAATGTTTCAATAAAAAAATTTATTTGACCCACCCTAATATATATATATATATATATATATATATATATATATACATATATATATATATTACCGGCAAAGTGTGAAATGCCGGCATTCTATAGAATGCCTAGGCAATGTATAAAATGCCTGGTCGTTTTAGGCAAAGTATAAAATTTTTAAATTGTGCATACTTTTCCTAGGCATTGTATAGAATGACTAGTGTCGTTTTGGCAAAGTATAATTTTTTTTTAATTTGGCATACTTTTCCATCATGGTTTGCATCCTCATGCATGTCTTCTGCAGAAAGGGCTGTCTCTTGCATTCCTTCATCTCTGTCTATATGCTCTTGTGTTGTTTGTATGTTCTGTATTCTTTTTTCGAGGTCTTCTTCATCTGTTTCCATATCTTGTAAAAAAAAACATCGTCAGGTAGGGACGACGTTGTGGGGCCTATTTTAGCTTTGCAGCCAAAGAGTGCTTCGTATGGTGATCTTTTATTCCCAGAATGAAAAGCTCTGTTCTTCATGAGTTGCACGAACCGTAACCCCTCACTCCAGCGGCCAGTTTTTCCATCTTGCATCCAAGCACACAACATATTTTCGATGTCCTGGTTAGCTCTTTCGACGCTCCCCTGGCCTTGTGAGTGATTCGGCTTACCATGAACGATCTTACCAAACTGTTTGCAAATTCTCTGCCATTATCGGACTGTAGAATTGTTGGAGCACCAAGCAAGGTAAATATGTCTACGAGATGGTTGGCTACTTCTTTTGCCCTCTTTGTCTTCAGGGCCATGAGAACTACGAACTTGGTGAGATGATCTTGATACACCATTAAAACTTGTATTTCCCATCAGGATGGGATTGGAAGCCGATGAGATCGACCTGACAACGGGAGTTGAATTCAGAAAAAAAACCATTGGCTTGACTACAATGCCTTTTTTGATGCCTTTTTGTTTTTTCTGGCAAGGTTCACAAAGGTTAACATACAGTTCAATATCATGACGTGTAATGTTCTTGTATTTGGGTGATAGTTCTTTCAACATTCTGTCCCGTCCTCCATGACCAATAGCCAAATGGCCTTATGAATGAAGCTCGACAAATAACTCGGAGTCCGCGACTCACACCTTCTTTAACAGGGTAGATCAACTTACTCTTATTTTCCACCATCATGACATCATAGTGTTTCACCAGCCAATAGTTTCATACTTTGCCGAACGAGAACTCGGCATTCTATAGAATGCGTAGGCAATGTATGAAATAGCAATTTATTTCATACTTTCCTGAAAAATTCAGGCATTCTATACATTGCCTAGGCATTCTATAGAATGCCGGATCTCACACTTTGCCGGTAACATATGTTTATATATATATATATATATATATATATATATATATATATATATATATTAGGGTGAGTCAAACATTTTTTTTTCTTGAAACATTAGTAAAACGTTGTTACATCATGATAGTATATGGAATATGTACAAATAGTTTTACTACTCCCAACTTTTGTTCGAAATTTTAACCATATTTATTGTGACCAGGGGCGAAGCGTGACTTTTGCAAGGGTGTTACCGGTCATTATTGATATAAAACTTTCTTTTACATACAATACTTCCACTAATAACCTAATAATTACATGTTAAATTACCTTTACTATGATGACTATTTATAGTTTAGCTGCATTCGTCGATTCTTTTGTATGAATAACTATATCGCTTTGTCATTGAAAAGTATTTTTCCCCTTTATCTTTAAGAAAAGTGAATATTTCAATGACATCAATGACATCCAGTTACTCTGTTCTGATATTGGTTATTTTCCATTACGTATATCTCTTAGGTCAGAAAACGACCTGTTGACTGAAGAATTTTCGCAAGAATTGCTAAAAATTTATTTAGAAAGTTTGGCAACTTATGTTTTAAATCGGTTATTCTGGATTTATAATTCCTTTTGTATTAGATATTTTTATTATCAGTTCTAAATTATTTTGATCAATCTAAAATGCTATTTAGAAAATAGATCAATAACTTTATTTTTTTGTTCAGTCAGAAATATAATAAAAATATTTTCTAAATTGTAATATAATTATGGATATTTTAGAAAGATCTGTTTGTAAATAATTCTTTGGTGAGAAAGTTGGCAGTTACAAATATTCGCCGGCATCAGTATACAACATTTTGATGTGTGGGTTTTTTCCCTTAGTTCAGCCAATGAATGTCAAACGTATATATACACGTTTAACCCGAATTCAGATTGGCAAAATTTGTTTGCTTATAGGTCTAATTATCATTTGACTCTATGAGAAAAGGCAATAACAATGCTCTTATTAGTGTATATATTCAATATATAGATATTGTCGTGCAACTTAAATTGCTATGAATGCCACTTTTTAAATTTTTTTTTGTTTTTTTCTCTGTATTTTAAAGGTGTTTATACGACTGTTACCGCAGGCAATACAGGCAACATAGACGCCGAAACCCTGATTGTGACTGAACATGTTAAATTTGTGACCTATAGTATTCAAAAAAGAACTAATATGCATATAAAATTTGTGTTTTATCTATATAACCTTTTTATGAATAACTAATAGTTCAGACAACTGGGATAAGCATTGCATCCATTTTTCTCTTAATATAACTGGTGTACCATGTATTCATTATCGGATCACGCATAGTTATTTTATTTCATTTTTGATTAATTTTTCAATTATTTTATTTAGTTCTTCTATGAATATGAGTTCTTCTACAAGAAGTGCAACTGTACATTCTGTGTTTGGGTCAGCAGCTGAATTGCCTAAAGACAACTTCCAACCAGTGTAGATGTTTTCAAGGCTATATGTGGATGCTTAAAATGGAACAATACAATCATAGCCTTCATTCACGAGCGCACGCAATAGCGCATGAAGTTAAACAATTATATGACAAGGCTAGTATCCCTACAGATGGCATTACCAGTATAATTGTTCGAGTAAAAAGACTTATAGCCAAAGGTCATGAACTTGAGAAATATTCAGATATAAATCGATCATCGGTTACTTTTCAAGAGGGTTACAATTCCTTCAAAAATGTTATTGAACATTTGTCCATGTAAATGTTTTGATGCAGGTGTTAGGGATAGAGGAGACTGTAAATGTCCACAATCAGTAAAAATTCCTGTGCTTGAGTGGGAATTTAGGGTGGATCAAAAGAGGGCAAGAAATATGTTCATAGGCAATGTTGACAAGCAAACAACAAAAATATTACAAAAATCGACAGAAAAGAAAACATTCATTGATGCAGGGTGGCGATCAGATAGGAACCACAAATGATAACGTCAATGATGAGAAAGATAATGATATTCCAGATCAGGATGCTGAATATGATGAACTACTTGATGCAGACTTGTCCAGCAGTGAGGAATGTTCCAAAGAACAAAACAGATATCAATACGAAGAATATGCAAAGCAGTGGATCTATGTAAACTAAGCAATAGGGATACATGTCTAATCGTTAATGCTGTGTTAAAGGATATGTTAACACCATATACAGCTCTAAATCCAGCAAAGATGCGTCGACATTGAAAAATTTGGAGAGATCGGGCAGCCAAGGAAAATACTGATGAGAGCAAAGATTGTTAACAAAAGCGAACAGGATTTTTGCGATCCATCTTGTCAAAGTGGGGCTAGAAACTTTTTCTATATGATACAACTGCTTCAGAACCTTGATACTGCTGATCAATCTATTATTTTGCCTGTACTGGAAAATAAGTGCCACTTTGCACATCCAGAAAACATTCTATTGGCTGCAGTTAAGACAATGATAAAGAAATTGGAAGGTATGCAGTAAATAAAATCATAACAGCACGACATAAACCAACTCCATGCAGAGTAAGAATTTTCAACAAAAATGACTTAATCCTTAATACTGCAGCTAAATCATATGAACAGATGATTAACTGGGAACTTTGTGCAGTGACATCCCCTCCTCTGCTGAAACATATTTGTGATGATAAACTTAAACGCAACAACCCAATCATACTGGATCAAATTCCTTGTCACTCTCAAGCTATTAAAAGAGCAATTAAAGAAGTTACTGCTATTAGTTTTGCAAACAAAGAAATCAATGGATGTTCTTCGGAAAGTTGAAAGCAAAGCAAGTTTCCTGTGACAATCCGTAAACAGTATTATTCATATGTACATTGTATATTTTGCATGAACGATTTATAGATTTTACAATTTTATATTACTTATACCAAACATTCTAAATGTTATAAAATGTCTTACATTGGGGGGTACCCGGGTCAAAGCAAAATCTTTTTATTATTAAAGTTTAAGTCATTTTAATATCTTAGTAATGAAATAGTAGATTTAAAAAAAAATTTCGCAAAAAAAAATATTAAAATATTGATATTTGTGGGTGTGGCATGCCGCCATCTTGAATTTTATGACCTTTTTTGACAAATATTTATGAAATATTTATTGACTGATTCATATAAAATGTACATTTTTATAATTAGGAAAGCTTAATTTAGGGAATGTCAGAGTACTTTTTTGATCATGTAATAAATAATTTTTTTTAAAGAATTTTAAAAATTTTGTATGGTGGAAATTAGCAAAAAAACGGTACATAATAAGCCCCCTTTTTCGGCCCTCAGAGGTCAGATCGGGAAATGGACTTTTGATGTACAAATGGCAGGCCAAAACCTACAATTGATATATACATCATGTGTCTAGGACTTATGGTTGTTGAGATCTAGGATGATGACGGACAGACAGACAGACAAAACGGGGACAATAGAGCATTTTTTTTCGAAAATGCTCTAAAAAGAACAACTTTGTTTTAAAAAAAAACCTTTTTTTTTAAAAAAAGATGGCTTAGAACCTTTTTTTTTACTTTTGATTTGAATTTGAATACTATGATTTACTTACACTGCAAAATATCTCTTTCTCTTTTTGGGTTTCTTCATTCGGAAATCACTGTTGAAAAAGTTGTCGTTGCCATAAATATCTGTGAAATATTTAGAACTTTCCAATTACAATGTCAAATATTTCAATCAATCATTCCAATTATTAGGTAGATACAAAATATTATATACCGTAGTTTCATTGCTTATTAATCTTTTCATTTAAGCATTTCCAAAATTGAAATATCTTTTTAATTTTTTTTTCAGTGTGCTATAACTCTTAAATTAAGCCCAATTATTTTCAATAAGCTAGATTTTTTTATCACGATAGCTAATTGAATTGTTTATGCTATTTTTTATTTGTATTGTCTTAGACATCTAGTGCTATTAAAAAAATATTATTTAGTGATGTAAAACCTATGTCCTGATGTCTTAGCACGGCCACTGCTGCCTCCTCTGAGATACGTTCTTCATTGTTAGGTACCAACATCTGCTGCTCATGAAATACAGAGGAGTCTGGAGAAACACAACTTTACTTTACACTTGGAAGATTATCCAGAAAATATGTATTGTATCTATCTATCTATATGTCAATCTATCAATATCTATCATTTATCTTTCTATTTAATTAGCTATATCTATATACAGTGGATTCCGCTTAATTGGGACACCGCTTAGTTGGGACAGCCGCTTATTTGGGACAAATCTCAAAGAAACCAAACCAAGAAGCCAATAGTAAATTTGTATTTTTAATTGGGACAGCCGCTTAATTGGGACAAAAAGCCTCGGTCCCGATGTGTCCCAATTAAGCGGAATCGACTGTATTTGTTTATCTCTCTATATATTTAAATGAATTTATCTGTCTGTCTGTTTTCTATCACACAATATGTCTGTCTGTGTCTCTGCCTATCACGGTCAACCCATTGATAATATAATTTAACACATGAATCATAATAGTTTTTATATTTCAATTAATAAATGTTGGCCTATTTTTAAATTGGTTATATATTTCCTTTTAGTATTATTGTCAATAATAAAACTTTATACCTGTATGAGGACACTTCACCATGCACTGCAATATTATTTGCCTATAACAAAACAAATGCAGTTATTATTTTTTTATATTTCATCTCACTATTTATATTATGTGAATTTCTGTAAACTAGCTTTACAGCTCAAAAAGACTTGTCAATATTTACTAAGTCTCAGTGAGTTTCCCTTTAAATTATAAAACTGTATAATACAGAGTGTCAATTTCCACTTACTCGTTTTTTTCTCGAGAAGACTCTATATATTGTTTTCTTGAATCTTCTTGTACAGCGTTAAGATAAATTCTTTCATGCTCTGTTAATACTTCAAAACCTGGAGCACATAAATGTAACTGAAAACTTTTAGATCCAGTTCATTGTTCAAGATATAAGTTAAGACAGTGTTTCCCAAAGTGTGGCGGAAGGGTTTGGCGTGGGTACACGTTGCACCGTGGTGAGAATACTGGGTGAACACGTACGGCTTAAGTGAAAACAATGATATTATAGGAAACAATGATCGTAAAAACAATAGGCAAGCTTCATTTTTTACCAGAAGTACTCAGTACTAAGAAAATTAAAAAATGGGTACACACGTGTCGAAAGTTTGGGAAACACTGGGCTAAGAGAAGTTTAACATTTGCTTATCTTCATGCAGAAATACAGTGTCAATGATTAAATACAGAATAGAGGTGAAACATTTTGGTATAAATGTATGCAATTATTATATTAATAATAAGGTAATATAACTATTTCGATATTTTAGATGATCCTCACTTACCACCCACGTAATGTGGCTTGAGGCGATCCCTCTGTCTCTGTATCCACGCCAATGGAAACACAAGTAACGTAAATGGCAGAGGTGGACAAACAAAGAAGAAATATTTGATGACAAAGTAAGTGTTCTGGAGGTGCCAGAGTTGAATAGACTGTTCATCAAGTTTCTTTATCTCATTGCTATTAAAAAAAAAATAAAATTCAAGTCATCAAATTGTAATAATGAGATCTACTATTACAAAAATGCGTTTCTGATTATATACTTCTTAAGGTTAAGTTCATTATTCCTTATATACGTATCATTTACCACGTATTATTTAAATGATCAGTAATTAATTAAAAAAACTATGTAAAGAACTAAAAAAGACGTAAAACATTATTTATTCAAGGCTATGTTAAGATAAAAACAAGTAGAACAGTGGTTCTCAAAGTGGAGGTCCCAACCCACTGATGTGGTAGGTGGATGAATCTATGGTGGGTAAGGACAAATTACAAACCTATTATTAAAAGATAAAGCATCCATACATGCTTAATTATAACTCTACTTCTATATGTATTATAAAAGTTAAAATTTGTAAAACTGATAAGTAAAAGGGAAACGATTATATATATATATATATATATATATATATATATATATATATGATCTACTGATCTAGAACAAAGGTCTGCAATCTTTTGGATTATGCTGACAGTATGCTGAACACTAAATTCGTGTACATAAGTTTCATTCTAGCTGATCACAAACGTGAATAGATTTTTCCCACCAACCCCTTCCTTAATAGGGCGGTCACAAATCGCCATTTTGTAGCACCAAGGCTACATTCCCTTGATATCTACCGATAATATTAACTTAATAAACGGGACAGTAATAATGCCCTGTAAAAAAAATAGTATTCCTTCTTTAAATTACTTTTTATTGTAGACATCATAGAGGGAATTAAATTTATAGTCGACGATTGATTTGGTCCAATAGAAATAAATTAAATTTGACCGAAAAAGAGTATAACAGCAAGGCACGATCTTTTAAAATGACCATATTTCCCATGCCATAGATGGTGTCAATGGCCTTGCTAGAAAAAAATCAACTTTTTCTTTTACGTTTTTAGTATATTTTTTTGTTTGTTTCATTTGACATATCCAAACCAAATGCTACTTAAGTTACTAGGACGTCTCATACTTGTTACTTGTATAGACATAATAAGAGAATATCAGCAATATCACTAATAAAATTAAAAGTGACAAAAAAAAAAGAAGTCCTGGTAGATTTTTTAAATTTTTTAATTACATTTATTTCACATTTTTAAGTAATAAAAAATAATAAAGATTTTGTTATTAGTTGAAAATTAAACATATCATAAAAATTTGATTAGTAGCTATGCCTATCATTATTAAAACTTTAGTTAAAGACATGTTAGTTAAAGATGGATGACCAAATTGATAACATAAACTGTCATATGAAAAATTAATTTAAAAACATAACACATGTATGATACTTAGTTTAGTGGATGCTAAAGTGTGGATTTTAAACAAATCTTTTGTGAGTTTCTCTAATTTGTATAATTATTGAGTAATAATTATTTCTAAAGCATTGTAAGAATAAATATAATACACTTAACTTATACTAGTTATATGCTATATTTATTTTATTAATGTTATAACTAAAAATAATTGACATATAAAAGCTTAGATTAACCAAAATCTTTTCGCATTAAATTACAGCTGACTAATAACTTTAAAGATAGTCCTCAAATAAGCCATGAAATAAAGACAATGAAGTTTTCTATGCGGACAGCTAAGCTAAAAATTTAAACCCATGTCTTAGAGGCATAAACCATATTTCTTGCACCCAGTTTGACTAATAACTCATAAAATGTCTACAAATTAAATATAAAAATATATATATTTAACAATACAATTTAAGAAAAAAATAAAGACATATAGAAATCGACTAACATCACAAGAATACCTGAATCACAACTTTTAAACTTGTATAATAACAATAAAATATTTGTAGTATAATTTACATACACTGTCATAGTAAAAAAAATACTTTTAATCATTTCATTAAAAAAAAATTAAAATGCATACAATAATTAAGCCACTAGAAATGTATGTTTAGTCACTTGATTGGCTATACATATGATATATGTAGATAAACTGATCTTTAGCAATAGATTTGGGTGAATTTATAAATGCTGAATAAGTAAAACAAGCAATCTAAGCCTGGACACAGGACGTGTTAGCACATTTTCGTGTTATAAGTAAGAGAAGTAAGTCATGTTGAATAACTGTTACAAAAATAAATAATGAGTTACGCCCCTTTGTACGCCCCTTGTAATATAGCTAATATAGTAAAAAAAAAATGGTACCTTAAGAAGCCCTGGTATTCGAACTCAGAGGTCAGATCGCGAAATGAACTTTTGATGCACACATGGCAGGCCAAGACCTACAAAATGATATTACATCATGGGTCTAGGACTTATGGTCGCTGAGATCTAGGGTGATGACAGACAGACAGAAAGACAAAACGGGGACAATAGAGCATTTTTTTTTCGAAAATGCTCTAAACATATTTTACTTTCTGTATGATAAAATCTATAAAGCTTTAAAACAAGCACAATTAAGTAAAAGTATTTTTTTTTTTTTTAATTTGTTTCAACAATGTAATACTTGATAAATTTAACCTTTAAAGTTCATTTCGCAATCATCATTCTGTTCCAGACTTGTCAGTAGCACATCCTTTTTCTAAATAATAAGTTCCAAAGTGATATTACAAGCTGGCTTTACTTCAGTCAGTGATGTTATATTCAGAGAAGTCATCACATAAAGCCCCTGCTAGGTATATTCAGTGTTTCAATGCGAATCAACCAAATATATTTTATTATTGGATTGATTGACGTAGAGCCTCCAGTACATTTGAGTACATAGTAGCCTGTAAAGTTGGGATATGTTATATCTGTATGTCTATATTCCATCTAGAGAGGCCTGTAAAGTTGGGATATGTTATATCTGTATGTCTATATTCCATCTAGAGAGGCCTGTAAAGTTGGGATATGTTATTTCTGTATGTCTATATTCCATCTAGAGAGGCCTGTAAAGTTGGGATATGTTATTTCTGTATGTCTCTATTCCATCTAGAGAGGCCTGTAAAGTTGGAATATGTTATTTCTGTATGTCTCTATTCCATCTAGAGAGGCCTGTAAAGTTGGGATATGTTATTTCTGTATGTCTCTATTCCATCTAGAGAGGCCTGTAAAGTTGGGATATGTTATTTCTGTATGTCTCTATTCCATCTAGAGAGGCCTGTAAAGTTGGGATATGTTATTTCTGTATGTCTCTATTCCATCTAGAGAGGCCTGTAAAGTTGGGATATGTTATTTCTGTATGTCTATATTCCATCTAGAGAGGCCTGTAAAGTTGGGGTATGTTATTTCTGTATGTCTATATTCCATCTATAGAGGCCTGTAAAGTTGGCATAGGTTATTTCTGTATGTCTGTTTTCCATCTAAATCAGTTACCATCCATGCATCTCACTGATTTTGAATTTTCAGCAATGTTAAATTTGACTTAACAGCTTATGATACTATTTTTGCTTCATTTATTTTACAATGGGTACAGTTGTTTACGCTGTTCTGAAGGGAATAAGTTTCTGGCTAAATAGAGTGAGTTTTGAAAAGTTCACCAACACCAGGATTAATTCACAGCAGGGCGCCAACACTGACAGCCCATTACTTATATTGTCTTTGGCTGACATCAATGTGCTTTGCAGAGAAACCAGACTCTGGACAGCTATTTTCTTCTGTACACTGCTCATATTTCTTAGATGAGAAGCTTTAACATGAGGCGGATTAATATTGTTATGATCTAGTAACAAAATAGGTAACAAGTCAGCATCTTTAGTACCAGCTAGTAATAAAGTGTAGATGCTCATTTAACATTTGTAGTACCAGTATCTTGTAAATGACCAGATCCACCTAAAATAAAATAATATATAGGGTTTATAAGATAGGTTTTTAGTATTAATTGTTAATCTTTCCCATTAATATGATGTAACATATTTAATCTTTCCCATTAATATGATGTAAAATATTTAATCTTTCCCCTTAATATGCTGTAAAATATTTAATCTTTCCCTTTAATATGCTGTAAAATATTTAATCTTTCCCATTAATATGATGTAAAATATTTAATATTTCCCATTAATGTGATGTAAAATATTTAATCTTTCCCCTTAATATGCTGTAAAATATTTAATCTTTCCCTTTAATATGCTGTAAAATATTTAATCTTTCCCATTAATATGCTTTAAAATATTTAATTTAATGACATTCGCCAATTAATCTATATTGTAATGTCCATAGTATTAATACAAGGTTACAAGCAAGAATAATAGTCTTGCAATTTATAGTTATTGCTAATATTACTAATATTAGCAATGCTGTTATTAATGTAATACAATTATTTATATTTAAAAAAAAAACAACAACTGCTAATTGGTGTTTAATATACTAAGAATTACCCATCACGGTAAAATACTATTCTTATTTCTTTATATTAACATGCTTTGAAATGCTTAAAATTCTTACCTGAAACAAAATATACCGCTAAAATCCGAATGTTATTAATCATCACTTTACTATCATTCCATCGGTAAAAATTGGCGAGAAACTGGCATCCTCTGTGTTCAGTAAATTGTTTATTTCTTTCACTTTTGGTGTTTTTTTTACTCTCAGTATCCTAAATAATGCAATTGTATCACTCTTGCCGCTTCGATTTTCACAGCCTTTTACCTAGCTGATCGCTATTTTAAAACAAATCCGAGATTCATCATTGGTGCTACAAAATGGCGACTGTTTACAATCTCGCGTCTGTATGACATCAAACGTGACTGTAACAATAACGACTTCGAATAACCATGATGACTTAATATAACAATAAGGACTTGTTATAACAAAATTGACTTAATGAAACAATAAAGACTTAATATAACAATTAAAGGCTTAATGTAAGTATAAGAATCGTTTGTCTCATATGCAGTAGAATTATTTTAATTTTTTTCTACTGTGGGTCAGTAGGATTTTCTCAGGACCACGGGTTACCGCTGGTCAATACTCTAGATCAGTGTTTCCCAAGTTGTGGTACGCGTGCTCCAAGGGGTATGCGAAGAGTTTGGCTGATTACGCGCTGCACCAGAATGACAAAATGCACGGCTAAAGCAAAAAAAAAAAAAACAATGAAATGAGTCGAAACCATGAACGTAAAAACATTACATGACGTTTTTCTTTTGAATAGGGGTAATGAGTATTATCAAAATTAAAAAGTGGGTATACAGAGGCCGAAAGTATGAGAAACACTGCTCTAGAGTAAATTTATCAACAAATAATTTAGGCATCACTGAAATTACCCAAATAAAGCTATGAGAAGGTTAAAGAGAACAACTCCAACAGCTATGTAGAAACACCCCAGCAATATGGGAGCGTAGAATCTTCCACTATAAGATGGGCATCTGAGTTCCGTGTAGTCGTTGTAGGAGCTTGATTGTGACGTACAGTGGTTTTCTTCATCACTCTCTGGACATAACAAAAATAATTAATGAATTTCTACATTATTAATGGTTGGATGGATGGCCAAGTGGTGTAGATACTTGACCGTCGACCTAAAAGTCCTGGGTTCGATCCTCTCTCACAAGTCCACCCAGCCTTATATGGATACCTGACCACACAATTCCTTCAAATGCCAACGTTATAGAAACAGATGAATTCTATTCTTCATCTGCCCCGATGGCCCATTAGAGCTAAAGGAACTTTAGTTTGTTAAAATTAATAAAGTATTTTTTTATAATATCATGTTAAGATTTAAAGAAAGTTTACTAATTTATAGAACAGTACGATACAGCTTTGTTATTTTTTTTTTCTAAACGTTTCATTAATAATATTTATTTTATGGAAATACCTATTTATTTTTCGTGTTTATCGAGATGATGTGTCTTCTGTAAATGCACAATTTATTATTCTTACACCAACATCATAAGCTACAATAATTGTTGTTTATGTCACAGAGCAATTTTGTAAGACAATGTCTCTTATACTTTTCATTAGTCAATATCGTTTAGACGTAGTCCATGTCAGTTTCGTAAACATGAATGTTTAAAATATTTTATGAAAATAAAATTGAATTGAAAAAAAATCTTTGAATACCACCTTGTGCTTCAAAGTCATTTAGATTGAACTCAGCAAACATTGCAAAGAAAGGTTTTTGTAGAGAGTAAAATATCAGTTTGCCACTGAGCTCTGCTTCAGGGTACAGGACCGACTCTGAGGCCACTGCGTAAGCAATGAAGATCACAAGGACTATCAGTGAAAACTTGGCAAAAATTATAACCTGTTGATAGAAGAGAGACATTTAATAATGAACATTCGTTCGATATTTATACAAAAAAAATAAATGCCAACACAAAAAGACTATATTGATATTATGTACTAAAATGGATAAGGGACAAATTTTCACTTATTGTGTAACATTATTTATAATTAGACACTATCCCTTCTGTCACATTTTGTCACACTTTTACTTCCTTTCCCTACCCCACCCCACCCGAAAAAAAAAAATAATGCCTGACTTAAACCTCCGACTCCCTTTAAAAAAAAATTAACGGATTACATGAAAATTGAAAACAGAAATAATCCACTATATCAATCATATTGTAATTACAATCATACATAATTTGTGTTTTTTAACCTTCTTTTAAATTATATGAAACAAAAAAACCATTGTAATATTAAGTTTAAATGTTTCATTGATTTACAATGTGTGCAGCTGTTATATCATGCATTTAAATGATTTACAATTTGTTTTATTGTTTAACCATTTTTTAAATATATTTTTTAGCATGATATTAGATTGATTTACGATGTGGTTAACTGTTTTATTAAAACTTTCATTAATTTTACCTTGTGTTTCGTTGTTTTAAACATGTGTTGTATGTTTTTACTCCTGATTTCATTGATTTACTATTTGTTTAATTGTTTTATCATGTCTTTCATAGTTTTAATTTCTGCTTTAAAAACGGACTCCAATGTTTTACCATGTGTTTAATCATGACCAGCAGTGGACCCATGAATGGCCACTGGTAACAAAACTCCAATAAAAGTAAAGAAAAGCAGACGTAGTCCAAACTGTACATAATTCTGGCCCATGACATCCAGGCTGAGTTGTCCGTAGAGCACATTGCCACAATTCTCAGGATCAGAGCCAATACAAACATGATTTGAGCCACCAACGATAGCACCCGAAAATTGAATTTTTTCTTACTTTCAGTTAATTTGTTTCTTTTTTCCTTTATAAGATTAAAAAAATTAAAATGTAAGTTGTAATATAATTCAATGTCTTATTGTTATTGGGCGATAGAAACATTAATATATATATATCATTTTATGTCCTATTTCTTTACAAACATTTAATAATATTAAAAATGTTATTTAATTTTTTTGTCGCACGAGTCGTTAAGGGGAAAGAGCTTGTTGAAAAAAAATAAAACTAGGAACAAATCTATGAGGCACAAAAAGTTTGCTTTTTGTCAACTGTGACGGAAAAAAACTGATCCTGACTAACAGAAGTCGAAATCTTTTAGCGCTAGATTTCTAGTTATTGTTGTGCATAAATATAAAAAAAAAACTGGCAGAACGCAAGACTATGTAACGTACTTAGTAAAGTAATTTTTAGAAATTATTTATCATTTTTTTCTTTTTTTTTCATTTTATTAATTGTTTTAAAACATGCTCTTCTTTAGTGTTATAAATTTGTAATTTACCATGGAAACGAAAATTATAGAAGAGACCGGAAGGAGGAGGATAGGAGCTATTCCCCTTCTCATTAAAGAAAAATAAATAATCTAGGATTTCTTTCTTTTTCTTTTTTTTTTAAATGTTGTCGAAATCATAATGAAGTAAATAAGGTATTTAGTACAACGGTACCTACAATTTTAAAAAAAATTCTCACTGACCGCGCTGGTCATAAACTGCCAGTTTTGCAAGATTGTTTGAAAAACCAGATAACTAGCTTTTTGTGAAAAGTTAGTTCGTAAATTAACAATTGTACGCTATAAATAATATTTACTACTTATTTGAATCGCACAACATCTAATAACAAGTTCCATGGGGCATATTTGCGAGAATGAGGCAGGGGCACATACCTCTCCGCCACCCAAGGGATACAATTTTTTTTTGTAATAGGAATAAAATAAATTATGCTTTATAGTTATCAAATTAAATAGAAAGGCAGCATTTGCTGAGGAGGGTCTAACGTCCAATCCTTCAGAGGAATCCCCCCCCCCTCATTCACTATAAAATATGTATGATTATTTTTCTTTGTTTTTTTTATAAAAAAAATTAATCAATACAATATAATATAATTAAGAAAAATCTTTTAAATATATATTTTCTAAGCCTATCTTGCTATTTTACATAGCCTTTCATTAAAAGTAACATCCTGAATCGCTGCATCATTTGAAATACGCTGTGTAAACTTTTCAAACACACACCCTCAAACATGCCCACAAACGGGCTAATACGTGTCCACACATATGAACACACACAAAAAAACATTCATACACACACATAAAAATGGAAAACAGACACTCATCCACACACACCAACATACAGACACAAACACTCATCCACAACCTTCAACATACAGACACAAACACTCATCCACACCCACCAACATACAGACACAAACACTCATCCACAACCACCAACATACAGACACAAACACTCATCCACACCCAACAACATACAGACACAAACACTCATCCACACCCACCAACATACAGACACAAACACTCATCCACACCCACAAACATACAAACACAAATACTCATCCATACCCACCAACCAACAGACACAAACACTCATCCACACCCAGAAATAAACAAACACAAACACTTATACACACATCAAAATACCACACAAATACTCATCCACACATAGCAATACACAGACACAAACACTCATCCATACAAACATCATGCAGACACAAACACTCATCCATACATACACACAAACAAACATAAACACTAATCCACACATACATCAAAACACACACAAAAACACTCATCCAAACACACCAACTCACTCATCCACACACACAAACACACACAAAAACACTCATCAAAACACATCAAAACACGCAAATAAACGCTCATCCACACACACAAATACTCATCCACACAAACAAATATTCATCCACACACACCCTCATCCACACCCACATACATAAGACACAAGCACTCATCCATACCCACCAACATAAGACACAAACACTCAACCACACCTACCAACATACAGACACAAACACTAATCCATACACCAACAAACAAACACAAACACTCATCCACACACACCAAAATACGCACAAAAACACTCATCCACACACACAAACACGCACGCAAACACTCATCCAAACACATCATAACACGCACAAAACCAATCATCCACACACACACAAACACTCATCTACCACGAAAACACTCATCCACATACACAAATACTCATTCACACAAACACAAAAACACGACCACACACACAAACACTCATCCTTACACAAACACTCATCCACACACACACATACACATTCACACATACACAAACACTGAACCACGCACATAAGCACTCATCCACACACATCAAAACACGCACACAAACACTCATCTACAAACAATGAAACACTCATCCACCACACAAACATTCATCCACATACACCAACACTCATGCACACTCACAAATACTCATCCACATACACAAACACTCATCCTTACACAAACACTCATCCACACACACAAATACAAATTCACAATACACAAACACTCAACCACACCATAAACACTCATCCACGCACATCAAAACACACACACAAACACTCATCTACACACACAAACACTCATCCACCACACAAACATTCATCCACATACACAACCACTCTTCCACACACACAAATACTCATCCTCATACACAAACACTCATCCACCACACAAACACTCATCCACATACACAAAAACTCATCCACATACACAAACACTCATCCACCACGCAAACATTCATCCACATACATAAATACTCATTCACACATACACAAAAACTCATCCACACACAAACACTCATCCACACACACAAGCACTCATCTACGCATAAAAATACTCATCCACACACACAACACTCATCCACACAGACCGACATACAGACACAAACACTCATCCACACCCACCAACATACAGAAACAAACAATCATCCACTCCCACCAACATAAAGACACAAACACTCATCCACACACACACATCAAAACACGCACACAAACACTGATCCAAACACACCAACACACACAAATACACACGCAAACACTCATCCACACACATACAAACACTCATCCACATACACACTCATCAACACACAACAATACTTATTCACACATACGCAAACACTCAACCAAACACACACTATCTCATCCACACACACATCAAAACACGCACACAAACACTCAACCACACACGCAAACAATCATCCACACATATCAAAACACGCACATAAACACTCATTCACACATACATCAAAACACGCACTCAAACACTCATCCACACACACACACAAACACTCATTCACACACACAAACACTCATTCACACACATCAAAACACGCACACAAACACTCATTCACACACACAAACACTAATTCACACACACACACAAACACTCATTCACACACATCAAAACACGCACAAAAACACTCATCCACACACAAAAAAACTCATTCACACAAACATTAAAACACACAAACACTCATCCACACACACACACAAACACTCATCCACACACACACACAAACACTCATTCACACACACAAACACTCATTCACACACACACAAAAACTCATTTACACATACACAAACACTCATTCACACACACATCAAAACACGCACACAAACACTCATTCAAGCACACGCCCACACAATCCACAGACACAATTGCCTGCCCCCTCCCCCCACATTCTCCCTAAAAGGATTACTAATTTTTTTAATTAATTAATAAATATATGTTTTTTTTAATTCTCACAATCACCAAATTCCCAATCAGATTTGTCAGAGTATTGCGCTAAAAAAAGTCTGAGAAAATTTCATTTTCACAGAGTAGGCTTACGGGTTTTTTTTGTGTGTTTCCGTTGAAAAATAAAACAACCTTGAAAACACCGACATTTTTGACAGGAAACCCATCTCACTAACCCCATCCCAAGCCGAATCCAAGTTGAGCTCTGGTAAAGGTTTGCTTTCTTAATAATATTGTAAGTAGCTTAAATATACATACACACACATACATACACACACACACACACACACACACACACACACACATATATATATATATATATATATATATATATATATATTAGGGTGGGTTGAAAAAGAGAAAATATTGGAATATCATTACGGAACTCCGTATTTATTTGACAAATGACCTCTGAAATAATGAACAAAATTTTAAATTGTTTTTGTATTACAGGAAGTGCCCCATTTTTAAATTTGAAAATTGCGTTAACCAGCATTTTCAGCTTGATGCATTCTATTATTACTTGCTTAATTTTAAGATTTAGTAACTATATTATGCCTTTAATTTGTATGCCTGTTGTTTATTTCTATTGCAGGTTATTTATTTAGAACAATAAATTGAATGTTTTGTAACTTAATGGCTACGAGAAGCGTAACACGGCACGCAGTATTTGGCGATGCCGGTGAACTTCCTCTCAATGTACTGCCAACAAATCGTCAAGTTGCGCAGCATTTCTTGCATATGAAAATAAGAAAGAATGACTCCAACAAAGACAAATACAGAGCTGTATCAGATGCTGTTATCAGTCTGTGGAACAAAGCTTCCATTCCAACGATGCACTACCGATCTGTAATCAAACGTGTGGAAACAATGATTTCAACAGGTTCAGAACTGTCTCGTTCTAAATCAAGTTCAGCACGTCAGTCTACCTTTCTGGCCACTTTGGACTCATTGTTTGATATAGCTGCAGTATGTCTTATGACAATTCTACAAAACAAGTAAGCATATCTTGTAACTGTTCTAGAAATTTGAAAGTTCCACCAGATGAACTGTTGTTTTTATATGCTCAAAGAAACTCTCGCAAAATGTTTATGGCAAATATAGACTTCCAAGCAACAACCAGATTGCAGAAGCGTTTACAACGAAAAATTGAAGAAAAAACAAGATGTAAAATGCCAAGAAAATGTTCAAGTGCTGAGAGTAACTTAAATCTTAGTGAAGAAGAATCTAGTAACAGTTGTGCAAGTGACCAAAGTGTTGCAGAGGACAGCGATGACGAGGTACTTCATGATAGTGATGATAAATCCAGTAGTATTGATGATGTAGCTAGTGATGATATATCCAGTCGTAGTGATGATGATGTAGCTGAAGGTCAGATGCGAATACCCCTTCCAAATTTAGCAAAAGAAGCAGACAGATATGGCATATCAGACAGAGCTGCAGCATCCCTAGCAACAGCAGTGCTTATCGATGTTGGCTTCATAACCAAACAGAATCAAAGCTTTGTGATAGACAAGAATAGAGTACATCGTGAGAGGCTGAATTTAAGTAAGGGTTTGCAACGTGATATGCGACAGTCACCAAAAGATATCACAAGTATTTACTTTGATGGTAGACGAGACACCACTTTGGTCAAAGTAAACAGAAGTGGCAAGTGGTATGGTGACACTACTGTTGAAAATCATTATGTTCTAGTTGAAGAACCAGGTAGTAGCTATCTGACACATGTGACGCCTTCATCAGGCAGAAGTACTGATATTGCTAACAGTATTGTAACTGTAATTAGAGAGCAAGATGCAAGTGATAGAATCTTAGCAATAGGCTGTGACAGTACAAATGCAAATGTCGGCAGTAAAGGTGGAGTAATCCGTCATCTAGAGGTGGCTTTAGACGTCCTCTGAATTGGTTCATATGCTTGCTACACACAAATGAACTACCACTGCGCCATATGTTTACAACACTGGATGGGCCAACATCTGGAGCAACGAGTTTCAGTGGTCCCATTGGTCGTGAACTTCATCATTGCGAACTGAAACATATTGCTAATTTTACAAAGATCACAAGTCAACACAGTATGCCTGTGTTAGATGAGGATGTGGTAGCTGATCTCTCATGTGACCAGAAATATTTATATGATATTGTAACAGCCATTAGAACTGGCGTTGTTTCTGAAAATTTATCAGCTAGAAAGCCTGGTCCCCTAAATCACTCACGATGGCTTACTTTTGCCAACAGGGTTTGCCGCCTGTATGTTGCAACAGACAATCCTTCTGCTAACCTTTGCATCATCACACACTTCATTGTAACTAACTATGCTGCAAACTGGTTCAACATAAAGCACAATCCCTCGTGCACATATGGCGCAAGACATGTCTATCATGCAACTCAACTTCTCAAAGAACTTTCCAGTGAAACTGCTGCTATTGTCAAGCCCTACATTAGTCGCAGTGCATATTTTGCTCACTCAGAAAATATTCTTATTGCTATGCTGGCTGATTCAGACAAAAGTATTCTCTCAAGAGCAGTTGATATTATACTCCAGCAAAGACTCCAGGCATCTACAGCTGCAATATGTCTGTTTAAAGTTCCGCCGATTAACTATGATGCAACCAACTACGTTGATCTGATTAACTGGGAAGATATCCAGGAGCCACCACTCACGATGAAGCTGACAGATGATGATATTGCTAAATTCAGCAATGAGCCACTCACTTTGAATTACAAGAACCACACTCAAAGAGTGGAACGTTGCATAAAACTGGTTACAGATGCCTCAAAAGCTGTTTATGGTTTTGAGGCCAGAGATGGTTTTATTCGTGCACGAGTAAATTCCCGCAATTTAATGCCTCGTTTTGATTCAAAACAAGATTATTGTGATAACTTTTTGCAGTAACGATTTGTTAGAAAAGGACATACCTATATTCTGTGAGTAATTACCATTGCTTGACTGTTTATATTTGCATACAATATTAATTTACGTTAGGTGTGTCTCATTATTTGATAAGTCTGCTGTGGTTGTCAATACTATTAAAGCGAGTATTTTCTAAATTAAAAATGGGGCACTTACAAGTGTCCAGAACTAAATTCTTTGTGATTTTCTTTGGTTTCACATGCAAACGCAAAGTTTTCCTGAGTTCCGTGCCACATTTTTATTTTCAACCCACCCTAATATATATATATATATATATATATATATATATATATATATATATATTACATACTCACCTGATTAACTAGTTCAATTAAAAATGGGAGAAACATCAACCCTGTAAGGACTTCCAGCCAATGTAATGATTTAGCAGACAGCACCGATAATAAAAGAACACCAAAAGCAAATAGAAAGAGGATTAAACCAATCTGAAACGAATGATGTTATTATACCAGCGATGATTTTAAAAGTTTAGAGAATAAAGTTATTAAACACATGTATCCTCTTGAGCGCTTTTTAAAACAATAACTTTTATTCAATTATAAACACTGCGTTCTATGGCACTTAATGTGTGTGTTACAAAGCTTTATCTTTGTACATAAAAACACTAAATGGGGGAATTATATATATATATATATATATATATATATATATATATATATATATATATATATATATTAGAGCTGTTGTTCGATTAAAAAAATTTAATCGAATATAACGCAAAATTAAAGTTTTTAACGCAAATTAACGCATTTTTAGTCGAAAAAATACTGTATACTGAAATAGCTTGAGAAATGTTTTGCCGCTCTTTGTAGTAGAAGTCATCAATTCTGTTGTTGATCACAGATCGAGAAGGTAAAGTTTATGACTGATTTCCAGTGGCAACCCGAATAACATCCTTTAGTCCTTCGTCGGTTACAATGTTTATTGGCCGGTTATTCCTGGCAACCCATTGGGCGATAGTATTGGTTATTCTGTTATATTTCGTTTGGTTTATTGGTTTTGCCTTTTCCTTATGTTCAAACAATGTAGTTTGGCGATGAGTCGATTTGACTTAAACTCTTGATACAGCCGATGTCGATGGAATGTCATGAATGATGAACGCGTGATTGGATTGTAAATGATATGTCAAAGATGAATAGCTGTGATTGTATTTAAATTCTTTTTTTGCAATATCTGCAAACAAAAATACTACTAGTTTTGACAATAAAATTCCCGTGCAAAATTGTTTTTTCTGTTTGCGATTCCATTATAAGAATGGAGAAAAGATTATCAACTTTGACGAATTACACTGTGACAAAATGTGACAGGGGAGGGAAAGGAACTCCCGATAATAATTACATTTGAATCTGAAACAACGTGTTGTTATTTGTACGCACTAAATTGGCCTACACAATAGAGTAATAAACCTGTGTGTGTGTGTGTATGTGTGTGTGTGTGTGTGTGTGACTTCTTTGACACGCCAGACCTTGAAGTGTTCGACTCATTTTTGACGCGGGCAAGTAAGCATCTTTGTTCAGTGGTTCTCAGTCTCACATGTGGGTCGCGACTTGTTATAAAGCGTGTCGTCAAAAATGAACACGAAAGGGAAAGGGGATTTACTTGTCGAAGGGCTTTATAACAAAAACATCTTCAATTTATTTAACAAGTGGGTCTTTCGTAGACATACCAGTGTGTGTGTGTGTGTGTGTGTGTGTGCGAACTGCCGCAGTTTGGGGGCAGTAGATCTACGTAGTAGGTGATCGGACCATAACTTCAAATTGTATAGTGAAATTCCGTAATTTATCGATTTGGCGCTATTCTGAACTTTTAGCATTTTGGTCAAATTAACGCATTTATGTGTTGCGTTAAAAATTTTAATCGCAAATTTTTTTTGACGCGTTAATCGCGCGTTAATGCAGCTTAATCAGCAGCCCTAATATTAGGGTGTCCCGGAAATGCTCGAAAATTTTTTTTTTAAATCTTTGGTGTCTCACCCCCTGAAATGTGTCTCTTGGGTACAATGAGTGAATTGGTGAAGTTGTAGCTCATTTGAACAAAATTTAGAGTTCCCCCAAGAGCTTTTAAAATTCCAGTATTAGGCCTACATAAAAATCCAGACGAATCATGGCTCAAATAATTTGCAGTTTTTGCATGCCATAGTTGAATAAAATGAAGTTTAAATATCTCATTGCTACCATTAACTAGAATTGAAATTGTGTGATTCTTAATTTGAAAATGTAATAAATGCTAGAACACATATAAAATACCTAATGTGCAAAATTTAAGCAATGTGCATATTTTTTGAAGATTTAATTTTTTAAAACTAAGCATGCTCAATTGTCAGGCATCATATCACCGAAAGTTGCTGCAGTGCTGGACAGAACGAACACCAGCATTAGTAAATCAACAATGATACTTGCATCCGCATTCAACGAAGCTGGTGTTCCGACATCTGACACAATATTTTCCAAGAGCACAATGCATCGTCATCGCAAGCTTTGTCGTCAACAAGCTGCAGCATGTATAAAAGAAGACTATATTCCCTCAAAATCAATTGTACATTGCTATTGCCCGATGTTACCGGACATGTTACCAACAACGGCGATCGATTACCTGTCCTGCTCTCGTCATTTGTCGATGGCAATACAAAGCTTCCTGGTGTTCCCAAGTTAGCATCCGGGTCAGGATGGGTAGCTGCTGATGCAGTATATGAACAAATCAAATCATGGAAGTGCGAATCTATGGTCATCGGCATGTGCTTCGACACCACGGCTTCCAATACTGGAAGACTCAATGGAGCTTGCACTCTGTTAGAAGTAGCCCTGGGACGTAATCTATAATGGATGGCATGCCGTCATCACATGTTGGAAGTACTCCTTTCCGATGCATTCAATGTTTGTCTTGGACCATCCACTGGACCAGAGATTTTGTTTTTTAAGAGGTTTCGAGAAAAATGGCCAGAATTAAACCACACACTCGAAGCCAGATCCGCCCCTTTGATAATCGTGTCTGATTCGATTAAAGAATTTATTAAATGTCAACTTGAGGTCAGTCATTCATGTGATGATTATTTGGAATTTCTTCTGCTTGCTGCACAAATGGTTGGGTTGGAGTTTGATGTCAGCATTCGCAGACCTGGTGCCCTACATAGGGCAAGGGGTATGGCGAAAGCAATCTATGCATTGAAAATCGACCTATTGTTTGCAGGCAATGAAACCATCTTTCAATTAACAGCTCGAGAATTACAAGGTAATCAGCTCTTTAATCGGTTTACCATATGTGTTTATCTTCAATCTTGGTTTTCATGCAGGCTCACCGCAGATGCACCTGTGAATGATATCTTGTTGATAAAGCGTTTATACGAATATGATGATGCTGTTCTACGATCGACTGGATTGAAAATGATGGTGCGTCACTCGTGGTACTTGAGTCCGGAACTGTCGACGCTTGCGTTATTTTAAACCCTTTTGTCGGACAAAGAAAAAACTGGCCTTATTTGGACAATGCAATCAGAACGTGGACTGCATCTCATAAAAACACTATCAAAAAGTGTTGATGATTTGCGTGCTTCTACCACATTTTTTGAAACATTCAATATTGATGCCAGTTTTCTAGATATCCCTGCTGAAGCCTGGTCTGATACACCATCTTTTAAAGTTACAGCAGATTTTGTATCAATGACTCTGCAGAGCGAAGTGTAGCATTGATACAAAATTTCAATGACAGTCTCATCAAGAATGAAGAACAAAGACAATTTTTGCTCCAAGTGGTTGAAAAACATCGGGAAAATTTTGCAGAGTGTAATCGTGAACAGCTGGCTAAAATTTAAATTTGAAGAACTTTTTTACATGTTTGTCTACCCTACAGTAAAAAGTACAAAATAAATAGCAGGAATGCTTATTTGCGTTGCTTATTATTATTATTTTTAAAACAGATTGACATTGATTCAAGAATTAACTTGACAAAATGAATAAAACTTTGTTTTTCATAATTTTTCACTTAAATTTCAAATTTAAAAATATAAACCATTCAAGATTTATATATTTTGTTTCATTTAATATTATAAACAATATAAACATCAATTTGCTACTTAATATATCAGTTTCGCATATAATGCAACATTAACTCTATTAGATTTGACCGCAAATGATTTTACACTAAAATCTGGAACTTTAAACCTCTTGGGGGACCTCTAAACATTGTCCAAATGAGCTGAAATTTTGCAGGTTAACTACTGTTACCATACAGACATATTCTGTGGGGTGAGACATCAACATTTCAAAACTTCATTTTTGGGGACAACCTTATATATATATACAAGCACCGCCGAGAGTGGCTGTGCAGTCCGACCCGGGAGTGGCAATCCCTGCCGCACTTGGCACATTTGAAAGTGGATGGTTGTTTTAGCTGTTGTTGTAGCTGTTGTATTTTATGATTCCGCCTTGATCTTTTCAGGGCAGCATTTTCCTGTCTCTCAGCTCTGCGCGCGATGAGCCCTACTGGACTGCGTGCCTCCAGGCTGGCGGTCAACTACTTGACACACTCCCAAGAGTGGAGGTTTATGGAGCACTGTTTCGTGTTCTTTTCGCAGGTATCTTTGAAGCACATTTTAGAGCGCCCTGTTGTCCACTGGCCTGTAGCTAGCTCGCCATATAGTAGCTCATTCTTGACATGGCCGAGCCATCTGAGGCATCTCTCACTAAGAACTAAGAACAAGCTGCTCATGTTGGCCCTCTCCAGCACCCCAATGTTGGGGATCTTGTCCTTCAACTTTATCTGCAGTATATGCCGCAGGCACTTCCTGTGGAAGTTGTTTAGTTTTCTTTCGTGCCTCGCGTAAGTGGTCCACGTCTCGCATCCAAAAAGGAGGGTACTAAGTATGCAAGCCTGGTAGACGCGCTGTCTGGTATTCTCAGTATAGCTGGGGTTATTCCACACTCGTTGATTTAGTCTGTGGCTGTCTTAGCGATTTGGCAGTTGATCTCCAGGTTAATGAATAGCGAGCTGGTGGACCCAAGATAGGTAAAGTACCCATCGATGTAGATGTTTGAGGGGTATCTGTACCCTGTGCCATGACATTTGCCTTTTTCAGGCTGATGGTCAGTCCAAACTCCTTACACGCGTGGAAGGGGCGGGTGACAAGCTGCTGCAGTCCGTCTTTGGGGTGTGATGTCAAGGCTACATCGTCAGCAAATACCAGATCGCGAATTAGTACCTTTGAGACTTGGGACTTTGCACGGAGGCGGGCTATGTTATAGAACTTGTTATCGGACCTTGTATGGAGTTTCACACAATTCGCTTCAATCCTTGAAGGCATATTGTAGGAGCATGGAAAAGAAGGTTCCGAAGAGTGTAGGTGCAAGGACGCAGCCCTGTTTTACTCCGCTGCTGACTGGGAAGACCTCGGAGATTTCGCCGTTGTTACAAACCGTGATATGCATGTTGTCGTTAAAGGACATGACCACTGCAAGCAGGCGTGGAGGCAGCCAGTCTTTTGCAGCAAGCTGAAGATTCCGCTTCGACTTACCAGATGAAAAGCCTTTTCGAGGTCAACGAAAACGATGTAGAGTGGCACCTGCTGTTCCTGACACTTCTCTCCTTAGTTGGCGTAGTGAGAAGATCATGTCCACTGTTGATCGGCCAGCCCTAAAGTCACACTTTCACTCTTGATAGACTATGGAGGCGATGGCCTACATGCTGGTTAGGGCGAAGCGGGCGAATGTTTTGCCGACGATGCTGAAGAGGAAGATCACCAAGTAGTTATTACCGTCGCTCCGGTCCCCTTTGTTCTTGCACAGCGTGATAATTTTGGCATCCCTCTTGCCTACGGGATGTAGCCCTGTTCCCAGCAACGACATAGGAGGTCGTGCAATGGTTTAGCAGTGTTGGTTTCCCGTTCTTCAGAAATTCTAGTTGGATTTCATCGCTACCGGGTGCCTTCCCGTTGGTAAGGCAGTCGATGCCTTTGCTTATCTCATCCACAGTGGGTATGGTGTCTATCCCTCCATAACCGGCAGGTCTTGGATAGTGCCAAGAGCGACATCGGTTACGGTGTTCTGCGTATTGCGTACAGCTCCAGGTAGTGGACGGTCCATCTCAGCATCTGTTTTCCTTGGTTCACTGGCGCCTCAAAACCAGTCGTTTCTGGCAGATGGGGCTCGTTAACCTTGGTTTGTAGGTCATCTAGGAGAAGGAAAACTCTGTTTTCAAACTTGCGCTGCCTAGCAGCACACCTCTTATGAGGGTAGGCTAAGGCAGTGGTCGGCAAAGTGCGGCTCCGGAGCCGCATGTGGCTCTTTGGCTTCTTAAGTGCGGCTCTGACATTTAGTTTTATTTAGTATACAACTTTTTTAGTGTACTACTTATTTAGTGTAATAAAAGTTTACTAAACAAACAGATTTGGCTCCCAATTCTTTTTTTGATTATTGTAATGTTCATATTTAGCTCTTTTGCTGATAAGTTTGCCTACCACTGGGCTAAGGGACAAACCCCGTGTATTTGTTGTATAACCGAAGAACATTTATTAGTAATATAACAGACGTACATGAAATAGTAGTATAACAGAAGTACATGTGTTTTTTAACCTACATCGTCAAATATGCTTAAAATACTTAGAAACGATATGTGTCGATCAGTGGGTTGTGTGAAAGATTAACTTGGTGTCATCCTCCAATATGGAACGCTACCTCCAACATTTATAGTAAGGCCACTGTCAGATGTATTCTATAACAACTGATTAAAGGTTAGTAGTTTTAGAGAGAGGTAATGTGCATAAAACTTTTTTTTCTAATTGCTAATATACTTACAAAATCAAACCACATGAGCCAAAAGGGAGAAAGTAATTTATCTAGCAAGCTCACATGTTTGTTTCTAAAAAAAAAGGAGAAACAACATGTATTTTACTGACACGTCATTGTTATGAATAATATTTTGATAGTCTTGACATGGATTTAGTTGCATTATGTAAAATCGAATGTTCACAACAATTTTTCAGGTATACTGACTAGATTTGATAGTACATTAATATTTTTGACAATACATTGATATCTTTGACAATACATTAATATCTTTGACAGTAGATTGATTTCTTTGGCAGTACAGTGATATCTTTTAAGTACATTAATATCTTTGACAGTACATTGATTTCTTTGGCAGTACAGTGATATCTTTTGACAGTATATTTTTAATACAATGGTTTTAGTCAAAGTGATGATCATTAAATTGTGGCCTTCGAGGCTGCCGAACGGAACCCACCATTTATGTATACTAAACCAATAAAGCAGTAGCAACTGATTCAAATTATAAATTGACTATAAATTATTTAGGGGGTAAAGTTTAAAATGTCTGTATACGTCTTATAAATCCGAAGCCTTAAGTTAACTAATTTATAGTTTTAAACAACATTGGCTTAATCATGGCAGACATCGCCTCAGGCATTAGATTGTCAAAATTTTAATAAATAATAATAATAATATAAATAATAGCTTCCCCCTTTTTAAATAGTAATATTTTGTTCACAAAAAGTGATTAAACCAAAGAGACTTTCTCCCCCCTCTGTTATCATTTCACAGTTTAAGTCCGACACTTATTTCAGCCCAACATTCATACAAACTTTTTAAAACACATTTCAATGAAGACAAAGGTAATTTATAGTTCATTTTATCTTTTCACATTTGAAAGCAGTATCTTTAAACGTATACAAAGAGCTCTATAACAGTGGTTCCCTAATCTTTTTCGAGAAAAACAAAAAAAAAACAAAACAATGTAATGCTTCTTGGGCGGCCTAGTATCATTTAATCCACGGCCCGGTATCCGTCCGCGGCCTGGGAGTTGAGGCCCACTCTCTATAAGATAGAATTTATTTTTCACCCCCCCCCTCCATTTTCCAGTTTTAATAATTATTCTCCACTCATTTAGTCTTTGGCTTAGACCATGCGGCTCTATAGATGTCAACTTGCGACTCTTTCGATGTCGAATTGCGGCCTAATTAAATGCCATAATATTGAAACAGCAATTTTAGTGTCTCTTTAAAAATTGAGAAAATTGTAAATTATAACTTTTGGCTCTTCCGTATCAAAAGGTTACCGACCCCTGGCTTGACTAAACCTGACCCATATAATAGGCGAACCGAAAATCATATCAAAAGAAAGTAAATCGCATTAGTTAATTTAACAGAAAGCAAATTCATATTTAAAAGGATACATTTTGATCCCGTTAGTTTTGAACAGACATGGTTAGCAAAGTAGATTAGCATGGAATTACCATGTCACGTTTTTGGTGTTTTTAGGCAAAACATTGAGGATTTTTGTGCTGAACAAGCAAATATACACCTATTGATTCATGTCTATTACAAGTATTTATTTAGTAAAATTTGGTCTGCACATATATTTTAAAACATTTTTAGTAATTATTCATCCGTTTATATTTTAAATTTTAACATGAAGCACTTTGTATTTTACGTATATTTAAAATATCAGGATATTTTTTTCCGGATTAAAAAAAAATCATTAAATAGGCTTATCAATAATTCTTAATCTTATAAAAATGAGTTATATGTATAAACTAGCTGTACCCTGCAAAGCCTTTGCATGAAGGTAGACTATTATAAAGCCAGTGCCAAACCTAGGGATTAGGGGCCCTGGGGCTTGGCTTCTTTTGGGACCCCTGCATTTTGACCTTCGATACCATGACATGAAATTATGTATTTAATATTTAATGTAAAAAATACTTGTTGGGGGCTTCTCTCAAGCTGGGGCCCGGCGGGACTTTCGATTTTGGACCCCCCTCCCCCACCCTACGTACGCCTCTGTGTTCAGCTTTGACACACATTTTCAAAACTATACCTAATTAGTTGTTGTTTCTTTTTCTTACAACATCCCAAAGGATAAATCATTTCAATAAAAAATTTCAAAGAGATCTAATAAGTAACTTTTCATTAAAACAATCAAAAGGATAAATTCTAAAAAAAACAATAAATAAATAAAAATGTCAAAGAGAGGTATCGAACCTGGATAGTCAGAAAAAAAAAGAAAACCCCCATGGCGCTTAGCCATTAAGCCACCACGTCACACAATCATATTGTACCCTGCAAAGCCTTTGCAAAGAGATATACTATTGTGCCGAACCTAGGGATTTTGAGGCCCGGGGGCTTTGCCTCTTTTGACATTCGATACCAGGACATGAGATTATAAACTTAATATTTAATATAAAAAATTATTTTGGGGGCTCCCCTCAAGCTGGGCCCGACGGGACTTTCGATTTTGGACTCCCTCCCCCATCCTAGGTACGCTTCTTTGTTCAGCTTTGATGCATGTTTTCAAAATATTTTTCTTCAAGTTATAAAAATCTAATTAGTTGTTGTCTCTTTTTCTTACAACATCATAAAAGATAAATTATTTAATAAAAAAAAATTCAAAGAGATCGAATTAGCTACTTTTCATTAAAACAACTAAAAGAATACATTCTGAAAAAAAAAAACAAAAAAATATGTCCCTAAGACAGCAGTCGGGGAACTTTTTTAATCATTACCCCAAAATATTTTTGTGTAAGTTGATGTTACCCCTCAGGGACGAGGCGTGATTGGTGCCGGTCTAACTCTTAGAGAAAAATTGATTGATGTTATTATAGCTATATATAAAGCACAAACGAACAAATATCTATATATTTGTATAAAGTATTGGACTAATAATAAATTAAAATAATTATATGTTAATTATTACCTTTTAATATTTTGGACTTAAACATTTCATAATCTCAACACAGAAACTATTTAAAACTGTAGATTTTTCAAAAAGAAATATTGAATCGAGGACTCGGGCAAGATGCCATTTTGAATTCTTGTTTTCCGCTTTCGATTTAACGCAGACATTAAAATGAATAATATGTATATAGATATAAAGCTTAGATTACATGACATGAAAAAAGTTATAAAAACACAGTTAAAATGCATTACTTACATTTTTGATTTCTCTTTCTTTCCGGCGGTGTTTAATATACCTTCCTTTTGGAATACTGCCTAATAAATAAATAAATAAATAAATATATATATATATATATATATATATATATATATATATACTTATAAGAGGCATTTGTTTTCTGTCTGTCTGTCTGTCTGTTCCCTTATAACTCAAGATCCAGACAATCAAATAACGTGAAATTTGTTACACATACACATAATTACATGGGGAAGGTTATAGGACAGGTTTCGCTTCATCTTGATGGGTAGTTTAATTGTAATTAATTTTTTTTTATTTTAGTATTTTACTATATTAAAGTAATCTCGACGGCGCCATAAATAAAATTCCTCTGTGACGTCATTTCCCGATGATTGAATAGAACTTGCGCGCTGGTGCTGTATCGAGTCTTTGTGCTGCGAAGAAATGTTGTTGTTTTTTCATGCTCCCTGATATGTACAGTTTGAGGAAGGTAAAGGAATGAAGAAGGATTTTAGAATAAGTGTGAAGCCATAAAAATAAGTACATATATATATATATATATATATATAGAGAGAGAGAGAGAGAGTGAGGGAGGGAGGGAGAGAGAGATAAAGAGAGAGAGGAAAGGAGGGCAGGAGGGAGGGAGGGGAGGGAGAGGGAGGGAGGGAGGGGGTGGACAGGGGGGAGAGAAGGAGGGGGAGAGAGTGAGCAGGGGGAGAGGGGTGGGAGAGGGAGCAGGGGGAGAGGGAGAGAGAGAAAAAGAAGGGAGGGAGAGAGGGGGGGGGAGGGAGGGAGATAGAGGGGAGGGAGGGAAAGAGAGGGTGGGAGAGAGGGAGAGAGAGAAAGAGTGAGGGGGCAGGGAGGGAGAAAGAGGGAATGATGGAGGAATGAATGGGGAGAGAGAGATGGGAGAGAGGGAGGGGGGGAGGGAAAAGGGAGAGAGGGGGGGAGGGGGAGGGAGAGAGAGGAAGAGGGGGAGAGAGGGAGACGGGAGAGGCAGGGAGGGAGAAAGGAGGGAGGGAGAGAGGGGGTATGGAGGGAGAGAGGATGGGAGAAATGGGAGGGAGTGAGAGATAAAGAGAGAGGGGGCAGGGAGGGAGAGAGGGGGAGGAGGAAGGGAGGAAGGTGAAGAGAGGGGGGACGGGGGTGAGAGAAGAAGTGAGGGAGATAGGGAGAGAGAGGGAGATGGGAGAGTTAGAGAGGGAAGGAGAGGGAGGGTGGGAGAAAGGGAGAGAGGGGTAAAGAGGGAGAGGGAGGGGGAGGGGGGAGAGAGGGGGAGGGAGAAAACAAAAGGTAAACAGAAAACCTTATTTTAAACCCGGGCAAAGCCGGGTACTTGCAACTAGTATATATATATATATATATGTCAAATAGACAAAATATTGCATTTTATTATAAACATTTTTTTGTGTAATCATTATAAAGGATGGACTTAGGCCGACGTTAAACAGCTTTATATGGATGGACTCAGGCCGTAAATTACACAGCATTATATGGATGAACATAGGCAGTACGTTCAGCAACATTTCCTTTTGGATTTGATTTTTCCCTTTTTACGCAACACCTTTTACAAAGTGGGCGTGGGTGAAGGGAATTGGTTGAAGGGTGACACGCAACGATATATTGAATGATAAAAAGGTGTCGTAATATTGAACGGCCAATATGTCTTGCTTTTCCTTCTGACTCTATCCAACTTCTTTTATTTCTCATTTCTCCGACGGTCCAATTTCCCTATTGTATCGACTTCTCTCTCTAACCTATTACTTGTCTTGCACTTCCCCCCTACCCTTCCAATAATTATCTCATACTCCCCCCCCCCCCACTCACATGTCCTTAATTCCTCATAGTCTACTTACATCTCCTCCCATTGATCTCAGTGTGGCCAAATTAAATGGCGCTTCTAGATTCAAGATTTTTTTTCGAAACTCAATGCAAGGTTCCTGACTTAAAAACTGTCTATTCTTAGAATGAATGGCCAGTTCTATACAACTTTTAGAATCCCATTCTTCCATCTTATAGAACATCAAGCCGTCAATGGTGGCCTTATCTCTTCTATAGTTAAAGTTTAGTGTTTCTATGGCAACAGACTGGAAGTGACTGACAAAAAATGAACATAAAAAAATAAATCGCTGTATGAAATATTTCATTTTAAAACTATTATAATAGTTTGAAATATTACGCATTGTTTACAACGTGCATTTTTAGTTAGTTAATTAACAACATGAGGTACCTGTTTAACCAAGTAGCGGTACTTGAGTGCTAATAGAGCACATTTTATGAGTAGGTTAATAGCACGTAGGTTTATAGCACTCTTACATGCATGGTTACTATTTGGAACATCTACGATTATGAATTGTTTGTTTTTTTAAACTGGTAATTAAAACGGTTGACTTTTATTTGATTATTAAATGAAAATCAGAGATCAGTTGTACTGTTAAAGTTTAAATATATCGACTACTAAATTTTATTTAGCTGTACTTTAAAAAGCATTGTCTTATTCATCTTTAATATAAAGTCTCTGTGCACATATAGTCAGTCGTCATGTTTCTGTACACATCAATCAGTCGATCTGTGCACATATTGTTAGTCGTCATGTCTCTGTACACATATTGTCAGTCGTCATATTGCTGTACATTTATTGTTAGTCGTCATGTCTCTGTACACATATTGTCAATCGTCATGTCTCTGTACACATATTGTCAGACGTCATATCTCTGTACACATATTGTCAATCGTCATATCTCTGTACACATAATGTCAGTCGTCATGTATCTGTACACATATTTTCAATCGTCATGTCTCTGTACACATATTGTCAGTCGTCATGTCTCTGTACACATATTGTCAATTGTCATGTCTCTGTACACATATTGTCAGACGTCATATCTCTGTACACATATTGTCAATCGTCATGTCTCTGTACACATAATGTCAATCGTCATGTCTCTGTACACATATTGTCAATCGTCATGTCTCTGTACACATATTGTCAGACGTCATATCTCTGTACACATATTGTCAGATGTCATATCTCTGTACACATATTGTCAATTGTCATGTCTCTGTACACATATTGTCAATCGTCATGTCTCTGTACACATATTGTCAATCGTCATGTCTCTGAACACATATTGTCAGACGTCATATCTCTGTACACATATTGTCCGACGTCATATCTCTGTACACATATTGTCAATTGTCATGTCTCTGTACACATATTGTCAGACGTCATATCTCTGTACACATATTGTCAGACGTCATATCTCTGTACACATATTGTCAGACGTCATATCTCTGTACACATATTGTCAATTGTCATATCTCTGTGCACATATTGTCAATCGTCATGTCTCTGTACACATATTGTCAATCGTCATGTCTCTGTACACATATTGTCAGACGTCATGTCTCTGTACACATATTGTCAGACGTCATATCTCTGTACACATATTGTCAATTGTCATGTCTCTGTACACATATTGTCAATCGTCATATCTCTGTACACATATTGTCAATTGTCATGTCTCTGTACACATATTGTCAATTGTCATATCTATGTACACATATTGTCAGACGTCATATCTCTGTACACATATTGTCAGACGTCATATCTCTGTACACATATTGTCAATCTTCATGTCTCTGTACACATATTGTCATACGTCATATATCTGTACACATATTGTCAGACGTCATATCTCTGTACACATATTGTCAGACGTCATATCTCTGTACACATAATGTCAATCGTCATGTCTCTGTACACATATTGTCAAACGTCATATCTCTGTACACATATTGTCAGACGTCATATCTCTGTACACATATTGTCAGACGTCATATATCTGTACACATATTGTCAATTGTCATGTCTCTGTACACATATTGTCAATTGTCATGTCTCTGTACACATATTGTCAGACGTCATATCTCTGTACACATATTGTCAATTGTCATGTCTCTGTACACATATTGTCAATCGTCATTAGGGGTGGACCGGTGAGTTCAAGCGGCCTATCTTCCTTAATTTTATTTTCCTTGTGCATTTTTTCCATCCAAACCTTCCGAGGGCCGAGGCCTACAAAGTCATGGGTCACTTTACAAATTACAATATACAATAACAAACAAAACGATAAATGGAATATATAATTTACAATTGTATATAAAATATCAAGAATGCGTCAATTCAAGTTTTAAATCAATTTATTCTGACTCACTGTGATGGTGTTTATAGTATAAGAAACTTCTTTAAGCTGGTTGCCATTTCGGCTACATGTTCTATAATTGTATCATTATTCAGTTCACTTAAAACTTCGTTTCTTTTGACATAAGCATAAATAAAAATTACATTATAAAAATTTATTTTATAAAAAAACAACGTTTTTCTTGCATAATAAAAAGCAGAAAATAATTTCTGAATAAATTGGTAACATGGTTATAGTAATAGACTTTATAAGAGCTTTTGATTTTTATAAAAACGAAAAACGTTTGGCGCATGAATCTTATATTATGTGAATGTCAGTATCACAGTATTAGAATCGTAAATTGTTAACAATCAAATTCCAAAAGAATTATTACAGAAGGTTATCGAAATATCACGATATTGCAGATCATTTACTAGAACTTAGTCTAGAATCTAGATAACAGTATGCATATGAGTATGTAAAATTAATTCTAGTGTTGTATAACATGCGCCCAACCATATCAAAATGTTTTTTTTTTAATTATTGGGTCAAATTTTGACAAGAGTAATAATATTTCTAAGAAACTTCCATGATCGATTGTATCGTCGTCTAATGTATAGGCAGCATTATTTTTTTGACCTATAACTAAGACCACATATTTCAATCATTTTCAGAATCTCAATTACTCTTTCCAGCACTTGTCTCTTTTCTTGAACTTGTTGGCACCTTTTTTATTTTGCTGAAAGAATAAAATGCTATTAATGTCTCTTTCACTTACAGACATTATATAATGTTCCTCTAAACTTTGATGCACATGTTTCCAGGAATTCATTCCCGCTGTGAATGAGTTCATATCGTCAGTCTTGCCATATGCTAAGCATACTGTGTAAAACAAAGCTTTAGATTTCTTACAGTATAACACCCAATTCCTATTGATACCATTGCTTCTGAAAAATACTCGATGCGCATTTGTAAATGGTAGATCAGTTTCACTCGCACTTGGTTGTATTGGGTGAAATTAAAAAAATGACTGTAAAGTATTCTGTCGAGGACGTTTGAAATAGTAACTGGTGATTTTATCATCGATAACTAAAGTATCATTTTCGGAATTTAGATCTGCCACTGCAAGCGTTTTCATAAATATTATGTTGTCAGTTTACTCCGTAACATTTTCTAAATATATGGGAATCAAGTTTGTTGGCACTACTTAATGCTGATTATCGTCATCGCTTTGGTTTGTATCAAGTTGTGTAGGTCTACTTGTAGAAGGTGTTTGTTGAGAGTTTGAATTGGAGTGGCTTTCAATTCGACTAGATTTCGGCGTTTAGCTCCATTTTTACCAATACTTTTTAGTTTCTTATCTCTTAATTTCTCCGCACCACCTTTACATTTACGTTTTGAATTTATATCACTCATAACCGTAAAATATTTTATTTAATTAATGCTAGTTATAGATAACTAACAAATAAGACAGAATTTTTATCAAAGCAAATTCAGCGGAATTAGAATGGAATATGTAAATTCTAACATGGCGGTAACCGTGAACATCCCTAGTACGAAGCTCTTTATTGACGTAAGAATACGGCCGCTGTTGGTTTGGATATTATAGACCGCCATTTTGGTAGTTTCCTCTAATATCACCGCATATTAGTTTTTAGTTATTATATCACCGGTCCTGGCGGCCCACCGGAAATCTTCCCGGTGTCCCGGCGGCCCAGTCCACCCCTGATTGTCATGTCTCTGTACAAATATTGTCAGTGGTTATATCTCTGTACACATATTGTCAATTGTCATGTCTCTGTACACATATTGTCAATCGTCATATCTCTGTACACATATTGTCAATTGTCATGTCTCTGTACACATATTGTCAATTGTCATATCTATGTACACATATTGTCAGACGTCATATCTCTGTACACATATTGTCAGACGTCATATCTCTGTACACATATTGTCAATCTTCATGTCTCTGTACACATATTGTCATACGTCATATATCTGTACACATATTGTCAGACGTCATATCTCTGTACACATATTGTCAGACGTCATATCTCTGTACACATAATGTCAATCGTCATGTCTCTGTACACATATTGTCAAACGTCATATCTCTGTACACATATTGTCAGACGTCATATCTCTGTACACATATTGTCAGACGTCATATATCTGTACACATATTGTCAATTGTCATGTCTCTGTACACATATTGTCAATTGTCATGTCTCTGTACACATATTGTCAGACGTCATATCTCTGTACACATATTGTCAATTGTCATGTCTCTGTACACATATTGTCAATCGTCATTAGGGGTGGACCGGTGAGTTCAAGCGGCCTATCTTCCTTAATTTTATTTTCCTTGTGCATTTTTTCCATCCAAACCTGAGGGCCGAGGCCTACAAAGTCATGGGTCACTTTACAAATTACAATATACAATAACAAACAAAAACGATAAATGGAATATATAATTTACAATTGTATATAAAATATCAAGAATGCGTCAATTCAAGTTTTAAATCAATTTATTCTGACTCACTGTGATGGTGTTTATAGTATAAGAAACTTCTTTAAGCTGGTTGCCATTTCAGCTACATGTTCTATAATTGTATCATTATTCAGTTCACTTAAAACTTCGTTTCTTTTGACATAAGCATAAATAAAAATTACATTATAAAAATTTATTTTATAAAAAAACAACGTTTTTCTTGCATAATAAAAAGCAGAAAATAATTTCTGAATAAATTGGTAACATGGTTATAGTAATAGACTTTATAAGAGCTTTTGATTTTTATAAAAACGAAAAACGTTTGGCGCATGAATCTTATATTATGTGAATGTCAGTATCACAGTATTAGAATCGTAAATTGTTAACAATCAAATTCCAAAAGAATTATTACAGAAGGTTATCGAAATATCACGATATTGCAGATCATTTACTAGAACTTAGTCTAGATAACAGTATGCATATGAGTATGTTAAATTAATTCTAGTGTTGTATAACATGCGCTCAACCATATCAAAATGTTTTTTTTTAATTATTGGGTCAAATTTTGACAAGAGTAATAATATTTCTAAGAAACTTCCATGATCGATTGTATCGTCGTCTAATGTATAGGCAGCATTATTTTTTTGACCTATAACTAAGACCACATATTTCAATCATTTTCAGAATCTCAATTACTCTTTCCAGCACTTGTCTCTTTTCTTGAACTTGTTGGCACCTTTTTTTTTATTTTGCTGAGAAAATAAAATGCTATCAATGTCTCTTTCACTTACAGACATTATATAATGTTCCTCTAATCTTTGATGCACATGTTTCCAGGAATTCATTCCCGCTGTGAATGAGTTCATATCGTCAGTCTTGCCATATGCTAAGCATACTGTGTAAAACAAAGCTTTAGATTTCTTACAGTATAACACCCAATTCCTATTGATACCATTGCTTCTGAAAAATACTCGATGCGCATTTGTAAATGGTAGATCAGTTTCACTCGCACTTGGTTGTATTGGGTGAAATTAAAAAAATGACTGTAAAGTATTCTGTCGAGGACGTTTGAAATAGTAACTGGTGATTTTATCATCGATAACTAAAGTATCATTTTCGGAATTTAGATCTGCCACTGCAAGCGTTTTCATAAATATTATGTTGTCAGTTTACTCCGTAACATTTTCTAAATATATGGGAATCAAGTTTGTTGGCACTACTTAATGCTGATTATCGTCATCGCTTTGGTTTGTGTCAAGTTGTGTAGGTCTACTTGTAGAAGGTGTTTGTTGAGAGTTTGAATTGGAGTGGCTTTCAATTCGACTAGATTTCGGCGTTTAGCTCCATTTTTACCAATACTTTTTAGTTTCTTATCTCTTAATTTCTCCGCACCACCTTTACATTTACGTTTTGAATTTATATCACTCATAACCGTAAAATATTTTATTTAATTACTGCTAGTTATAGATAACTAACAAATAAGACAGAATTTTTATCAAAGCAAATTCAGCGGAATTAGAATGGAATATGTAAATTCTAACATGGCGGTAACCGTGAACATCCCTAGTACGAAGCTCTTTATTGACGTAAGAATACGGCCGCTGTTGGTTTGGATATTATAGACCGCCATTTTGGTAGTTTCCTCTAATATCACCGCATATTAGTTTTTAGTTATTATATCACCGGTCCTGGCGGCCCACCGGAAATCTTCCCGGTGTCCCGGCGGCCCAGTCCACCCCTGATTGTCATGTCTCTGTACAAATATTGTCACTGGTTATATCTCTGTACACATATTGTCAATTGTCATGACTCTGTACACATATTGTCAATTGTCATGTTTCTGTGCAAATATTGTCAGTGGTCATATTTCACCGCTAAAAACTTCAAGTTGAGTTTTAGCACATCTTGTGTATAAATTAATTATTTTATGAATACATTTTATTGTGTATCACTTATATTGTGTATAACTTCTATGTGTATAACGTCTTTGTGTATAACGTCTATTGTGGAATAGCTTCTAATGGTTACAACTTCAACTTCTATTGTGCATAACTTTATTGTGTGTAACTTCAATTATGTATAACTTCTATTGTGTATAACTTTAGTATGTATAACTTGTTTTGGGTATAACTTGTATTGTGCATTATTTATATTTTGTATAACTTATATATTACTTGTATTGTATATATCAAGTATTTACATTGTGTCAGTCGAATATTTTAGTTTCCAAATAAGACAAACTGAAATCAAAGCGCTGCTATCAAGATGATCCAAAACTTAATTTTAGAGACTTATCTATATAATTCACTTTGAATGTGGGCTTAAAATGAATGTTACTAATTCTTTTACTGGTATATACTCACCTCATCATTGAACTGTAAACCCTTTTTTTCTCTTCACTAACATTGGGGTCAGCACATAGTTTCTGTAAATGACGGTATGCATACAGTGCCGCGCCTGTCGGGTGCTATATAAATGAAAAAAATTATTAAAATTTTTTAAACATGGTTTAGACATACAGGCATTATTCCTTACAGATCATGTCCGTCATTCATTAATACATTGTATTGAACTTCATAAAGTAATGTTCCGAAACAATTTAGTTAATGAAAGCATGAGAGTAGAGGTAATACAGTAACCAAAACATCACTGTTTTTCATTATAAACAAAAAATACTAAAAAAATAAATATAAATAAACGCCAATTTACATTTCATTACTCTCTTCTTGGACACCAAGACATAGCTGCAAGACTATTAATAAATTGTGAACTTCCTGAATACGTCACAACAAGCAAGACGCGTTGTTTTCTGATTTCTTTTATAAAACCAGATTATTTAAATTTCTTATATAACGTTTTGTCCTTTTATTTAGTGAAATATAATTAAGCAATACGAGCACAATGGTGGTTGTACAATACTATTTTATGTCTAGACAGCTCAAGTAATTTTTAAAACAGTACTGTTTGATTGTAATTAGGGAGCGACCGATATGCCTTTTTACCGATAGTCCGATACCGATATTTTCTCCCAGCATTTTTACCGATACCGATACCGATATTTTATTTTTAGGGGCTGTCCATTATTTATGTCAACAAATTTTTGGCGATTTTTACCCCCCCCCTTGTCAACAACTTGTCAAACTTTCCGAGATCCCCCTATAAAATCACGTCAACATTTTATTACCCCCCCCCCCCTAAAAAGGTGGCTTCCAAAATGTTTATGTGGCAAAATTAGTAGGAATATAGTTAGTTTAATTAAAATACTGAATGTTAAGCGAGTGTGTAACACAGAACTACAAACGCTGCTTAATTTTCCTATTTATTAAGTAATTATATTAAATTAAAAAAGTAACATTGTTGACGTCAACTTTTCTTGACCTCCCCCCTCCCCATTGTCAACAATTGTCAAAAATTTTCTGACCCCCCCCCATCCCCCCTATTTTGTTGACGTAATTAATGGACAGCCCCTTAAGCAACAACAATGCCAATTGCCAAACACGTGTTTCTCTCGTGCTAATACAGATAATGACGTATGTCAACCCATGCTTACCCCTTCCCTTTCACGCCCACACGTAAGTCTTGTTCCCCCCCCCCCCAACTTCCCATCCCAACAAAAAATACGCACAGATGTTCACTAATTGTATCATTCAAGGTCATACATTAGAATTAAGAAATGCCAATCCTATTGTTTCAAGGTCGTATCTCTGATGTATACGTGACAATTTCTGTGTACGGGTTTTTTTTTTTTCCTTTTTTTTTTAAATCTTGTCTGATCTGGTTATAGAATTGGGTTATTTACTGATTTTCTTTTCTGCAACTCTGTTGTGAAAAAAAAAAAAACAATGTATCGGCAGCCAAAAAACGGCCGGTCCGACAGTTAACCCATAGTGCCAATATCGGTTCGACTATCGGTCGCTCCCTACAACAATCGGCCGATCCGATATTAACCGATAGTGCCAATATCGGTCCGTTACCGATAGCGATCCGATTATCGGTCGCTCCCTAGTTGTAATCATGTTTTAGGTGCTCTTTATACGAGACTATTCCATGTATCCCCCGTCGCGGTAAATTCTGTATCCGTTTAACCGCGGAAAATGAGGGAATGCTGTACATAAAATAACATTATCATGTCAACTGGTTATTGTAAAAAACACATTTAGTAATACAATTATGTGTGAAGAATAAAGTAATATTGAAGAATTTCCAATTTGAGAATTAAAAAAATGGTGTTTTAATATAGATTACAAACAAATGGTAACTGTTTCAGAATATGTGCGCATTACACAACATCTCTCTGTACTGAATAATGTAGGTACAGTCGAATGAAGGTTCTACTAAAACAAACTTAAGCTGGGTTGAGCAAGTCTAAAAAAGTAATACTATAGTGTGTTGGGGGAAGGGGTGGTTGAGGCAGACACAAAGCACATTATTCCAAATAAAAAAAAAAGAGCAATGCAAATTACCCCCCCCCCCCCGAAATATATTTGTTAGAATCTGAATTAAAAAAAACAATAAAAAAAAAAACAAGTTTCTTGAAGGTACAATATAGCGACCATAAAGTCTGCAATGATAGGTCAAAGTTCAACTTAGCATACCATGTATTTTTTCCGGAGATGTCAGCCTGTTTATTTGTTTGATTACTTCTTTAAAATTATAATTACAGTAATTATATTGATTGATAAGGCGGTGTGTGTTACGCCGTGGGATGTCTAATATACATTTTTTTATCAATTAGAAATGTATAATGGATCGTATTTGTAGAAGAAATGTCTTATAGGATATGGAACGACAATATGGAACAGAGGGTTGAACTAGAATCCCGAATAGATAGGGGGTGGGGGGAGGGAATGAATGCAGAATAAAAAGGGGGAGGGCAATTTAGAATAACGAGTTGGACAGATAAAATGTGAAATAAGATGGGAACGAATGCCGAATATCATACAGGAGGATGGGATAATATACAATAGGAACAGAAAACACTATATAGGAAAGAGGAACGAACATAAAAAGAGTGCAATAGAGAATTTAGAATATGGTTGGGGAGGAAGAAATCAAACTAAGTAGGAAAGAATTAACCACTGTTGAAAAACTATAGATAGCGAAAACTAATCTATATAAGTAAAAAGGAATTAGTATTCACGTGTGTGTTCATCACTCCGAAAGTTCCTCACCAATTGCCTTAAAATTTACACACAAAATTGCAGAAAATTACTCGGCGTATTGTTTTATATATATATATATATATATATATATATATATATATATATATATATATATATATATATTGTTACAA
>JAGDYQ010000003.1:13328288-13340788 GCA_021962125.1 Bulinus truncatus | reverse complement strand
ATCTACTGACTGGCTGGGTGAATAATTTATTAGTTAACTTAATATGAATTGAATCCTTCTATTTGACTGAGTGATTTTCTTACTGGATGAATGAATGATTCATTAGTTAATTTACAAAATCATTCAAAAGTTGATAATTGACTGGATGACTTGTCTGACTGTTTCACTGAAAGATTGGCTGGCTTTGAGTAGTAGACTGTTTCACTGAAAGATTGACTGGCTGTTCCTTTGACTAGTTGACTATTTCACTGAAAGACTGACTGGCTATTCCTTTGACTAGTTGACTGTTTCACTGAAAGACTGACTGGCTATTCCTTTGACTAGTTGACTGTTTCACTGAAAGACTGACTGGCTATTCCTTTGACTAGTTGACTGTTTTTCACTGAAAGATTGGCTGACTATTCCTTTGACTAGTTGACTGTTTCACTGAAAGATTGACTATTCCTTTGACTAGTTGACTGTTTCACTGAAAGATTGACTGCCTATTCCTTTGACTAGTTGACTGTTTCATTCTATGAAATATTTTTTGTTTCTATACCCAGTAACAAAAAAAAAAATATTAACAACTAAAAATGACACACTTTTGATATCAGCCCTGGCTTTCCAATTCTGCCCCCCGGCCCCGCCCTACCATTCCCTAAAGCCTCTGGTAGAAAGTTAAAATTAGCTCACGTAGGCCAAAACCCAGGGTATGATAGAGTTATGTGCCCCTTCTAGCCCGGCACAAAATAACAAATGCCTTTTTGTAGGCCAGTGAGAATGCCACAGCGGTAACCCACAGATAGAACTTCGCTTCACAAGGGAGATAAACGGAAGAGTATAGTAACGCAATGTTACCTATATATACGTGAGAAGATACAGAATGACGGATGGGAGGGGGTGGGGAGGTGGTAATTTTTATTCGGATGTTTTTTTTACTTACATGTTTTATAATATAAAAAAAGGTAAGTTCCCTTAACAGTACGAGGTTAACGGGACAGATGAAGTGTAGAATTCATCTGTTTCTATAGCCTCAGCATATGAAAAGAGGGGTTGTGTGGTAAGCACAACTTCTACAACTGAAGTCAGTTAACCCATCGAAGATCAGACCCAGGACTCTAAGGTCGACAGCCCAGTATCTACACCATCGACCATCCGTCCCTGCGTTTTAAAGTAAATGTATCCGTTAATAAATTGAAATAAACATTGGAAACATATCAAAGATATTTGAGAAAAATATTTAATCACACTATACACAGAAATTTGAGAGATTTAATGTAATCACACTTAACACAGAAATTGGAGGCCCCTGCATTTTGACATTCGACATCATGAGATGAGATAATGTACTCAATATTTGATGTAAAAAAATGTTTCAGGGGCCTCCCTCAAGCTAGACCCGGGTAACATACGAATCTGGACCCCCTCCCACCTCCTAGTTACGCCTCTGCATTTAATGTAATCACACTAAACACAGAAATAAGAGACATTTAATGTAATCACACTAAACACACCAGAAATAGGAGACATTTAATGTAATCGCACTAAACACAGGAATAGGAGACATTTAATGTAATCACACTAAACACAGAAATAGGAGACATTTAATGTAATTCCACTAAACACAGAAATAGAGGAGACATTTAATGTAATCACACTAAACACAGAAATAGGAGACATTTAATGTAATTCCACGTAACACAGAAATAGGAGACATTTAATGTAATAACACTAAACACAGAAATGGGAGACATTTAATGTAATTCCACTAAACACAGAAATAGGAGACATTTAATGTAATCACACTAAACACAGAAATAGGAGACATTTTATGTAATCACACTAAACACAGAAATAGGAGACATTTAATGTAATCACACTAAACACAGAAATAGGAGACATTTAATGTAATCACACTAAACACAGAAATAGGAGACATTTTGTGCAATCACACTAAACACAGAAATAGGAGACATTTAATGTAATCACACGTAACACAGAAATAGGAGACGTACAATGTAATAACACTAAGAAACACAGAAATATGAGACATTTAATGTAATCACACTAAACACAGAAATAGGAGACATTTAATGTAATCACACTAAACACAGAAATAGGAGACATTTAATGTAATTCCACTTAACACAGAAATAGGACAATTTGACCCCATGACACAGAAATGTTTTTAGCCACAGAAGAAAATTACATTAGGAAGTCCAGTACCCCCAATAACGGGTATAGAGAAAAGTACATTAGAAAGTCCATGTACTATTAGCAGGTATTAGTATATGAGGGCCGACGAAAATGAACGCTTCTTCACTATAGCAAGTGTAAATATGGTATCAATATAACTATCAAATATCGTATCAATATAACTATCAAATATCGTATCAATATAACTATCAAATATCGTATCAATATAACTATCAAATATCGTATCAATATAACTATCAAATATCGTATCAATATAACTATCAAATATCGTATCAATATAACTATTAAATATGGTTTCAATATAACTGTATTAGTATGGTAGTATCAATAATTGTATCGCGCATGATATCCATATAACTATCAAGTATAATGTCAATATAAATGTATCACGAATGGTAACTTAATATAACGGTATCATGTATTAAACCTCCTCAAGACATTTGGTCATTTAAATTGTACGGGGTATTTAAGACAATCAATCAAAATATCAAATATTAGCGTGGGGTCTCTCTACTCGTGTGTAGCACAGCGACCTACTGTGTTATATGGTCCACCAGCTCCAAATACTACATTTAACCAGCACACGGTTCCGTGCTAAATCTACATAAATAATAGCAGTCTGGGCTCTGCGTTAAATCGAAAGCGGAAAACAATTCAAAATGTCGTCATGCTCTTGTCTCAATACAATAAATGTTTTTTTTTTTAAATGTACAGTTTGAAAAGTTTCTGCGGTTTTCAAACGTGAAACACAAAGGACAAAAAATGTAGAAATAGTTCCATTTAAATATATTGTAATAAAATCATGAAAAAATCGGAACTGTCCGAAACCAAAAATAACCCAACCCAGTGTTTTCAACCTTTTTTATTCAGAGGAACCCTTTGGTGTCGTCAGATTTCTAGCGGAACCTGTATACCCCCTTTATGTCCCTTCATGGCCCCTAAATTTTTGCTATAGAATTTTTTTTAATTCAATCGCGGAACCCCTGGATGGCCCTTGCGAAACCCTTAAGATCTCGCGGAACCCAGTTGAAAAAACTGACCTAGCCTATTGATCAAACCTAAGGGAATGTAACTAAGCAAAAGTTTTTCAGGGTACAGCTAGTAAATAGAATAATTTATCGGTAAACTTTTTTGTTAATCAAACCTTAATGGTCACTTTTATATTATTGCTAACACATGGGTATTGATATATATATATATATATATATATATATATATATATATATATATAAAATGATAAAGAATATTTAGTATATATTAAACATTAAGAAGATTAATTTAACCCTGTTATCCTTTACATCAGTTTTTTTGTTAACATTTATAATCGTTCATACAGCCTGTAAAGTGGAATGCATAAAAGAGACTGACAGAAGAGCTTATCCTTCAAGATGAAAACTGCATTGAGTTTAAATTGATTTCCCACCTTAGCAATTAATGGCCACAGGTCCAGGAAGGTTAATTAGACGCCCAGACGAGATTCTAATAATTTTGTCCCCGTTTTGTCTGTCTGTCTGTCTGTCTGTCTTCCGTCATCACCCTAGATCTCAACAGCCACATAAGTCCTAGACCCATGATGTATATATCATTTTGTAGATGCTTGGCCTGCCAAGTGTACATCAAAAGTTCATTTCGCGATCTGACCTCTGAGGGCCGAAAAAGGGGGCGTTTTAAGTACCGTTTTTGCTTATATTTTAAATATAAATAATAAAAGCTAATCAAAGGGGCGTAATCATTATTTATTTTTGTAACAGTTATTCAACATGATTACTTCCCTCTCTATTTATCGTAACCGTAGCCAGTGCTTACACGAAAATGCTCTAAAATGTCCTTTGTCCGAAACGGAAAAGACTTAAATTGCTTGTTTTTTTCTAAATATAATTCGATGTGTGTAATGATAGTTAGGGGCGGTTGATAGATGGACTAATTAAAACAATTGATCTAAATACATTCTGAATTACGATAGACCGGGTCGGAAACCTACGGCTCGCGAGCCGCATGTGGCTATTTCGATGCCAAATTACGGCCTTCCAATTCCATGTGGAAATAATAATAATGATATTATTGTATATACCTAATCCTAATCAAATACTATAACATTGAAACAACAATTTTAGTGGCTCTTTGAAAACTGAGAATGTTGTAAATTATAACTTTTGACTCTTCCGTCTCAAAAGTGTTTTGATGGACGAAACATTGAAGTAAACTATTTGTGTTATATACAGTGATTTGATGGGCGAAACATTAAGAAGTAAGCTGTTTGTGTTATATACAGTGATTTGATGGACGAAACATTGAAATGACTGTTTGTGTTATATACAGTGATTTGATGGACGAAACATTAAGTAAGCTGTTTGTGTTATATACTGTGATTTGATGGGCGAAACATTGAAGTAAGCTGTTTGTGTTATATACAGTGATTTTATGGACGAAACATTGAAGTAAGCAGTTTGTATTTATATACTGTGATTTGATGGACGAAACATTAAAGTAAGCTGTTTGTGTTATATACAGTGATTTGATGGACGAAACATTGAAGTAAGCTGTTTGTGTTATATACAGTGATTTGATGGACGAAACATTGAAATACGCTGTTTGTGTTATATACAGTGATTTGATGGGCGAAACATTGAAGTAAGCTGTTTGTGTTATATACAGTGATTTGATGGACGAAACATTGAAGTAAGCTGTTAGTGTTATATACGGTGATTTGATGGACGAAACATTGAAATAAGCTGTTTGTGTTATTCACAGTGATTTGATGGACGAAACATTGAAGTAAGCTGTTTGTGTTATATACAGTGATTTGATGGACGAAACATTGAAGTAAGCTGTTTGTGTTATATACTGTGATTTGATGGGCGAAACATTGAAGTAAGCTGTTTGTGTTATATACAGTGAATTGATGGACGAAACATTGAAGTAAGCTGTTTATTGTTATATACGGTGAATTGATGGACGAAACATTAAGTAAGCTGTTTGTGTTATATACAGTGATTTGATGGACGAAACATTGAAGTAAGCTGTTTGTGTTATATACAGTGATTTGATGGACGAAACATTGAAGTAAGCTGTTTGTGTTATATACAGTGATTTGATGGACGAAACATTGAAGTAAGCTGTTTGTGTTATATACAGTGATTTGATGGACGAAACATTGAAGTAAGCTGTTTGTGTTATATACAGTGATTTGATGGACGAAACATTGAAGTAAGCTATTTGTGTTATATACAGTGATTTGATGGGCGAAACATTAAAGTAAGCTATTTGTGTTATATACAGTGATTTGATGGGCGAAGCATTGAAGTAAGCTATTTGTGTTATATACAGTGATTTGATGGGCGAAACATTGAAACTAAGCTGTTTCTGTTATATACAGTGATTTGATGGGCGAAACATTGAAGTAAGCTGTTTGTGTTATATACAGTGATTTAGATTGGGCGAAACATTAAAGTAAGCTATTTGTGTTATATACAGTGATTTGATGGACGAAACATTGAAGTAAGCTGTTTGTGTTATATACAGTGATTTGATGGGCGAAACATTGAAGTAAGCTGTTTGTGTTATATACAGTGATTTGATGGGCGAAACATTGAAGTAAGCTATTTGTGTTATATACAGTGATTTTAATGGGCGAAACATTGAAGTAAGCTGTTTGTGTTATATACAGTGATTTGATGGGCGAAACATTGAAGTAAGCTGTTTGTTATTACTCTCTACAAGTGATTTGATGGATGGCGCATTGAAGTAAGCTGTTTGTGTTATATACAGTGATTTGATGGGCGAAATATTGAAGTAAGCTGTTTGTGTTATATACAGTGATTTGATGGGCGAAACATTGAAGTAAGCTGTTTATGTTTTATACAATTGATTTGATGGACGAAACATTGAAGTAAGCTGTTTGTGTTATATACAGTGATTTGATGGACGAAACATTGAAGTAAGCTGTTTGTGTTATATACAGTGATTTGATGGACGAAACATTGAAGTAAGCTGTTTGTGTTATATACAGTGATTTGATGGGCGAAACATTTGAAGTAAGCTGTTTGTGTTATATACAGTGATTTGATGGGCGAAACATTGAAGTAATCTATTTGTGTTATACCCAGTGATTTGATGGGCGAAACATTGAAGTAAGCTATTTGTGTTATATACAGTGATTTGATAGGCGAAACATTGAAGTAAGCTATTTGTGTTATATACAGTGATTTGATGGGCGAAACATTGAAGTAAGCTGTTTGTGTTATATACAGTGATTTGATGGGCGAAACATTGAAGTAAACTATTTGTGTTATACACAGTGAATCAACAAGTTTGACCATCTCTGTTCTAGATATTGATGCTGACTCGCTTTTTTTTACCGGACTTTACACTAAATCAAATTGATTTAACTGCCAAAGCAGCACCAGGCAGGTAGCTCCTGCTATTGTAATCATTACTGGAGTACCTTAAGTACCTGATGTTCACATCTTAGATCTAATGAACCACTAATGCGATTGTTGTTTATTTTTAATGTTCTTCTTTCATTCTCACCACAGGTCAGGGTGCAAGGGCGATGGAAGGACCACGGAACGCCTTGTTACAAAATAGCTTAATGTTTATGTTCGTTAGAATGGGACAGAAATGGGGACAGCCCGACTGATAATGCCCCAGACTCTCCATAATTATGTCCACTGAGCATGACACTCATTATCAACACATCCACTAGTGTTAGGGCAGATGGTCGAGTTATCAACACATCCACTTGTGTTAGGGCGGATGGTCGAGTTATCAACACATCCACTAGTGTTAGGGCAGATGGTCGGGTTATCAATCCATCCACAAGTGTTAGGGCAGATGGTCGAGTTATCAATACATCCACAGGTGTTAGGGCGGATGGTCGAGTTATCTTCACATCCACTAATATTTAGAGCGGATGGTCGAGACTCGAGAAACTCATCAACACAGTCTTAACACTCCTGGCTGTGGTGATGGTTTAGAGAAGGGCGGCACTACTAGGCGTCACAGTAGTGGTTTACATGATGTACGAGACATCTCATCCTTCTAGGAGCTTTACAAAAAAAAAAAAAACGAGGCTGCCCTGACGTTGTGGTGCATTATAATAAAATGAACCAGAAGTTATGTATTCCCACTAATAAGAAGCTAACATCTGCAACTCATTCGCAGTGATTGTAGAGTTGGTAAAATGACCACCTAAAAAATGTCCTTTACTGCCCAGTGTCTTTAGGATAAGGCTGTCGCCAGCTGACCCTGGGCCCCGACGAAATCCACCAAAAAGGCCCACCTAACAAAAGCTTAGTCATTTATAGCAAACACTGTATCCGATTGGGCCGCTGGCCATATGATAAGAATGCATCAATTTCCTTCCTGGTGAATAAAGTTTTGGTCACATGATGTGTACAACACTGGTCACTAATGCGGGATATTACTGTCCATTTATCTCTTGACTGATTGCCACTAACAATGACCCTCATTTGTTTTTCTGTTCTCGTGATACAATTTTGTTTTCTTTTTAGCGTGTGTGATAAATAAAAGAAATAAAAATAACACACACACACACATTTTTTCGTTGTTTTCATTCTTGAAGTCAAGCGTCCACTATAAATAAAACCAACAATAGTCGTTTAAATGACGTCAGCTCTTTCAATTTTAACTTGGATGAATTGATTGATGATAGAAAGATTTAGTAACACTGAGTATGTACATTACACACACACACACACACACACATTTACAACATCCATGACTACTACTCTCACGCGCAAATTGTTCCAAGAAAACACACCATGGAGTTTAAAATAACCCCCTCTGCCCCCCAAGAAACGCGGATGAAGGCACACACCGGAAGTGTTGTTCGCTGTGTGACACGGCGTCAGATTCCTCCCCGCCCCCCCCCGAGTATTCAATAAAATCCCATGCCCTCCCCGACCACCACATCCTCGCTACCACTTTTTCTGTACAAAATTTCAACTCGACTCACTCACTTGACAACACACATACAAACTGACGTAATACCTCCCCCACCTTCCCCTTTTCCAGACATGCCACACCTTCCGGCAGCTACATAACCAGTTCCGGGGAATGAGGGGAAAAATAACGTTTTCCCTCGTTTTTCGCGATTAAATAGCGCTACCAGACTCTACCAGATTATACCAGACTCTACCAGATTATACCAGACTCTACTGCGACGGAAGAATTCCCGCGAAAAGAATTCTTTATTTACAAATAGAATGTTTTCGTAGTCATAGCATTAAAGTGTTTTCAACCTTCATAAAATGTTGTTAACTCTCTCTAGACATGAAATAACATTAAACAATCACCATGGTGCTGGTATTGCTAAATATATTTAATCAAATAATAGAAGAAAAATGAAGAAGAAAGACATATTAGTCTTTTTAAAGAATCCGATTATTATCTATAATAGAGAAACATTATTAAAACACACACAGACACACACACACACATATTATATATATATATATATATATATATATATATATATATATATATATATATATATTAGGGTGGGTGAAAAAAATTTTTTTTTATTGAAACATTATTTAAAAGTTGTTACATCATGGTAGTACATGGAATATGTACAAATATTTGAAAACTACATAGTTTTACTACTCCCAACTTTTGTTCGAAATTTTAACTATATTTACTGTGAGTTTTTTGTGACTGAACATGTTAAATTTGTGACCTAGGTTATTCAAAAAAGAAATGATATGCATATAAAATTGATCTAAAAAATTTTGTTCTGCAATATAATTAATTCATAGTTATTATTGACATGTTTTAGTATCTAAAACTGTAAAAAAAAAAAAAAAAATATTTTTTTTAGACATAGTGCATTTTTTTGCCCCGTACCCCCTTGAATTAAAAGTTGGGAGTGGAAGACATTATCTGATTTTTTTACAATCAGTAGGACCATAGGCAACTTTTTGAATATGTTTCAAATTCCCAACTTCAAAAAAAAATTTTTTGACCCACCCTAATATATATATATAGCCTATGATAACTGCGAGAGAGTGAAGCCAGGAAAAGTCGAAGCGCCAATTGGTAAAGGAAGACAGCATTCATTTTATTGCATCCTTACGCTGCCAGACTCGACGTGAAGTAATGTATATCAATTTTGTGTATGAAGTTGAAATGAACTACCGTGATCTCTGTAATAAAAACTCTTTAAGGAATGACGTTTGTTAAATCCAATTAGCATGTGAGCATAGGACGAGGAAAAAAACCGGAAGTAATTAAAAGAATTACTGGCTGAAGTATCACTACAGGCTCGGGGGGTGGGGCATCCATTAACTTGTAAAACTTCAAGTTGAAAATATATAACCGTACATTTAAAGGTAAGATTATTTATGAAAAACAAAGATTTATTTCCAATATATGTCCATGCCATGCTCCTGTGTGAAATCTCAACGTGTATCCACTATCAGCAGGCAAGACATTAACACAACACATTAAGAAATTAAGACAGACAGGTTTTGAAAGAGTTCGGACATAAAACTAATTCAATAACAAGGCCCGTTTTAAGGTCATCGTAGGCCTTAGGGGCCCTTTTAAAGTTGTAGCCCCTCCCCAATCTCATTTTGTTTATATTTTTCAAGAAGGTACCGGCACTTATTTGACGTAGGCCCTTAAAAAGTCCGTAGGCCCTAGGCACAGTGCCTACTGTGCCCCTATATGATAAAGCAGTCCTGTATATAACCACCAACATATACAGACTCGTAAAGCCAATAGTACGCTTGACTCGCAGCAGGCTTCATTCGAAAACGACAGAACGGACTTACACGGGGAAGAACTAACAAAAAGCCATATAGGAAAAAAGGGGCCCCGAGAACTGAGTTAACTTGAGAAATTGAGATGGGTGGGGGGTGTCTTTTGCTCGGCTTAGAATTCAAAAGTCAGAAGCATGACTTAGTTTTAGCTTTTGAGTCCGTAATGACATTCGCCCATAACACTCACCCAAAGTCCCGCGAACTAGCACGAAATCTTAGTTTCACCTCTGCCTATGCAATAATAATTATTATAAAGTGAATCATATACTAACAAATTATTTTATCTGTCACTAACCCCCTCCCCACCCCCACCCCCATATAGTGAGCTGTAGTCACGTGATGGACATCTACAATAAACTAAGATACCACAGTTTTTAGTACATTGATAGCACAGTAACATTTGTGAGATTGTTTATTCATAGCTTTACAAACAAATAATTTTAATTTAGACCCTAATATCGGATTATATAATTAATATCGTAGGGAAGGACTTTTAGAATGTGTCTCTACCTGATATTTCAGATCTCAGTTGGCAAGCGTTGTTAGTGCATTAAATATAAAGCAATAAACTACCATGTTGTAATGTTTATATTATGGATTTTAAAAATAGCATAACATTAGCTTCTAGTCCAGTAGTGGAAAATATATTAGAAGGCCGTTTGGAATTAACACGTGACTGAACATACAGGTAAGTCTGAGGTTAGATAAGGTAGGTCTGAGGTTAGATACAGGTAATGCTGAGGTAAGATAAGGTAAATCTGAGGTAAAATACAGGTAAGTCTGAGGTAAGGTAATGGTGAATGATAAGCAGAAGAACGGAAATACGAACATAAGTACTAACAATGCAGAAATAAAAATAAGAAATCAGCTGAACTTTCTCTGCAATTAATTTTTGGCAGTCTTGGTTGTAAGTAAAAAATAGAAGAAAATTACTTACAAAATAGTCATGATTGATTGTATCCGCTGCAATTGAAATATTTTTATCAGTTTAGATAAGAGTAAAGGACTACCATATTACATGTGTGTTCAACTGGAAGAGAGAGACATGCGCCTATCCTGAAAACTTGTCATCATTTGAGTCAATCCTTTGTGCGCTGTCAATAAATGGATCAAGGTTGCACAGGGGAAATTATTATGAAAATAATCAAATAGAAGGGGGAAAAAATGTTATGTCGCCCAACAGGCGGATAGTAACCCATGTAGTATTGACGGGACCCACGCAACAGCATCGCCGGCAGCGCCAAGTGTGGTATTATTGGCTTCATTGCTTCCATCAACGACAACAGCAGCCAGACTAAAGTTGGGTTTTCCCCCCTATTATCGACCCTCGTTTTCCAAGACACCCTCACGCACACACACTCCTTGTAACGCTGGCTTGTCGTTCTGTGATAAGGAAAGGTTTACTGGAGTAAGGTGGACGGGGGGGTAAGTCAGGAGCGCTTTTGTGTCACCGGCTTCAAGACGACGCTTATGGCTTGGATACTTAGCAACAAGGGGAGATTACTCGGCATGATTGAGACAACAAAAGCAGACGAGAAGAAGAAGAATTGGACAAGGCAATAACATCATGTCACGTAGTCGAATGGCGCGAAAGGGTTTATCCTCCCTGTAAAGAAAGTGTCTTTGATTTCATCATGTACGAGTACCTTTGACTTCTACGTAACACAAACAATACAGACTGAAGTTACAAATAAATAAAATAAAATCTCCAAAGGTTATAGAAATCCATTAATATATTTAATGAACTAAAACATGCCATCAAGTATATTAAAACAGGTTAAAAAGGTCATTAAATCTAGATCATATTTAACAAACATCAAATGTCAAATATCAAATTGCTGATTCACACTGATCGATTGGTCACGACACAAGATAAACGGCACATGTAAACATTCGCTGTAATAATAACAACAAAAAATGTCTGAGTAATTGGATTTTAAAAATGTCATACGACAAAATTATTTACTCTTTTTTATTTGTTTTTGTTATAAGTCCTAGCTATGCGCACTGACGAAAATAAGGATACAACAGAAAGGTGGACATCAAATGACCTAACGACTGAACATTGGAAAAGAAATATGTTATTTCTTTATTGTTCATAATTAAAGTGTCCATCTACTTAACTCCTTCGTACTAACCCGAACTATAAATAATCACATCATTAACAAATACAGCCATGTTTTGTCTAGTATATTTCTGAGCTATATGAAAATAAAGAAATTACTATATATATATATATATATATATATATATATATATATATATATATATATATATATATTTACTCTATCTGAGTTTTAAAAAAAGTTCTCCATCTGTCTATGTTTATAGTCTACCTGAGTTTAAAATGTTCTATATCTATCTATGTTTATAGTCTACCTGAGTTTTAAAAAGTTCCCCATCTGTCTATGTTTCTAATCTACTCATTATCTGAGTTTAAAAGTTCTCCATCTGCCTATGATTATAATCTACATATAGTACTATCTCAGGCGTCTGCTTAATGTTGCGCTATTTTACAAA
>JAGDYQ010000003.1:13317502-13327788 GCA_021962125.1 Bulinus truncatus | reverse complement strand
GGCTATACAAGACATGTACTCTGACACCCTATCCACTGTATACATGTTAGAATGCAACTCTTCCCGAGGTATAGGGCTATACAAGTGACATTACTCTGACACTATCCACTGTCTGTTAGAATGCAACTCTTCCCGAGGTATAGGGCTATACAAGATGTTACTCTGACACTATCCACTGTCTATGTTAGAATGCAACTCTTCCCGAGGTATGAGGGCTCATACAAGGACATTACTCTGACACTATCCACTGTCTATGTTAGAATGCAACTCTTCCCTAGAGTGTAGGGCTATACAGGACATTACTCTGACGCTATCCACTGTCTATATTGAGAATGCAACTCTTCCCCAGGTATAGGGCTATACAAGTTATATAACTCTGACACTATCCACTGTCTAAGACAGCACAGAGTCGTGAAACTAAATAGACATGGCTCCATCTTTGTTGTTTGAGACTGTAGTGGTGATATGTGACAATGCCCTGTCAAGATTTCAGTACACCATATCGCTGAGTGAGTAGATCTAATATGTGGCATCAATGATGACGGGCTTAAATCTCATCAGTCTTACTGCTGACCACAGACAGTGATGTCACACAAACTTACAATACTATCAAGCCTGCCAGTGGAAAGTAACAATCAGGTGGCTGACCATCAACCCAACCAGTGAAAATCTACTAAGAGTTGGCTGATGCCCAGCAGTGAAAATCTACTAAGAGTTGGCTGATGCCCAACCGAGTGAAAATCTACTAAGAGTTGGCTGATGCCCAACCAGTGAAAATCTACTAAGAGTTGGCTGATACCCAACCAGTGAAAATCTACTAAGAGTTGGCTGATGCCCAACCAGTGAAAATCTACTAAGAGTTGGCTGATGCCCAACCAGTGAAAATCTACTAAGAGTTGGCTGATGCCCAACCAGTGAAAATCAACAAAGAGGTGGCTATAAAAATTGATCTCTCCATCTCATATTGCCTACTATTCCGTTATCTTTACATTGCAGGTTTTAATATAGAAAAGTCCTCAAGGCGTGGTGGTGTCAAGGACACAGCACAAGTAAATGGTGTCGTAAGAATTCGTGTTTATTTCCTCAACTTCACATACTCATGGGTAATTTTTATATTCAACTCATATTTAGACTAGATCTCAATGCATAGAGCCACAAAACTGCGGACCTGATTTACAAGACAAATCATCAGAATCACAAAACTGATGTTCATTTGATAGATCTTAAACAGGTCTTAATGTCCATCAACATAACATTACAAATGTCCACCAATGTAACTTTCAAATATCTATCACACTAACATTACAAATATCCATCAACGTAGTTTTAGAAACCAATCTATACATCACCAGATGTCACTGTCAGCTGCAGACAGATTGTAGAGCACTTGAATTAACAAACAGAAAATATAAGTTTCTTAAAACGTTTTTTGGGTAAATTTTTCTCCAAATTGACTCATGATTCATGAATTACTAAATGTATACTTCCGTAGCCTTCAAGCAAATACTTTTTTTTAAGTACATTATTATTTCAAAACAACCTTCTATAAATCATAGTTTCACGCTACGGATAATATTTTCATAGGAAAGCCACCAAAACCCAACCAGTTTGAGATTCACTGCTGGATCACAGGAACAAAAGAATCTTCAGCTGATCGTTTGTTATTTCCTGGAGAATCTGTAGACCAAGTCACCTTGACCTTTAAAACCAAACTGAGACCGGGGAGGTGGGAATGATGGGGTACCAGAGGAACAGAAAACATCGCAGCTGGAAGCCGAGCAGCTGAAATGTTAAGTGAAGAATAAATTGAAGAAGTTGGATTTTAGATGAGTTGCAATGTAGATTGCAGATGGTTGGAATAAATTTTGAAGGTTGGCTTTTAGATGAATTGCAATGTAGATTGTAGATGGCTTGAATACATTGAAACAGTAGGTTTTGTATGTGTTGCAATGTAGATTGTAGATGGCTTGAATATATTGAAGAAGTTGTGGTTTAGATTAGTTGCAGTGTAGATGGCTTGAATGGACTGGTGTACGTGTGATGTGTAGTGTACGCATGAAAGACCAACGGATGGAATGTTAGAGTGATAGACCGATCGACATAGAGGAAGCGAAAAATAGACAGGAGAACGGACGGACAGACAGACAGACAGACAGACAGACAGACAGACAGACATACAGACGCCAAGGTGGACTGACAGATAATTATTTTGGAATGCCTGTAAAAAACCAGAAAGCCAGTAGAAACTAAACTGGTCTGTGTACACATTAAATTGTACAGACATTATCAATTATAACTTAGTCCTACCTTTATATTTTTCAAGGCAAATTTTGTTAATTAGGAAACTCCATGACGACCAAGTAAATTCTTAGCCTCGTTTTGGCGTGACGATAAGCATAACGATGCTTTCCGTACTTGTCTTATCTAGTAGATAGATGCCAGTATGCATGTAGAAATTATATTCATATATATATACAGGAGAGAGAGAGAGACTTAAATCTAGCTTAAGAATGTACACATAGAAATATAACGTTGTTTCTTGATGAAATTTATAAATATTGAATTAATTTACCAATAACTGCTGACACAATCTATACAAGTTCCCTACGACTATAATCTATACAAGTTCCCTACGACTATAATCTATACAAGTTCCCTACGACTATAATCTATACAAGTTCCCTACGACTATAATCTATACAAGTTCCCTACGACTATAAACTATACAAGTTCCCTACGACTATAATCTATACAAGTTCCCTACGACTATAATCTATACAAGTTCCCTACGACTAAAATCTATACAAGTTCCCTACGACTATAATCTATACAAGTTCCCTACGACTAAAATCTATACAAGTTCCCTACTACTATAAAGTTCCCTACGACTATAATCTACACAAGTTACCTTTCTCTACACAGCATGTATATTAAGAAAGTTCTCTGTATTTAAAAAAAAATTGATGTGATTGATAATGAACTACAAAATATTATATTCCATAATGTAATACCAAAACAAACGAGCGCTAAATGGGGCAATTAGTCACGATATGATTTCCCTGGTTTCAAAGCAGCAAAAACAGGTCACTTGGCGGGACAGTTGAGACATTGCAATTAGCTGAGCTCAGTGTTCATTTTGGCCTCTTCTATGGTGGGTCATGGATTGAGAAGGAGGGGGGGGGGCATAAACACGTACGGGCATAACAAATGCAATGGAGGATCAAGAAATAACATTCTCAAACTACCAAAAGCTTCGAAAAGGTTAAATAATCCGAAGTTTCAAAAAAACACTTTCTACTATGTAACTGAATATGTTTGAAGAAATATTCACATTAAATTCTCTGCAACTGTTTATTGTATTCTGTCTGTCATGTTTTGTGATGTTGAGTTTCGTCAATGAGTGGAGTTTTTCGCAAGGTTTAAAGTGAAGCGATATATTCAACGTGATGTAGCAATGTGTCGATAGATATTCAACGTGATGTAGCAATGTGTCGAGAGATATTCAACGTGATGTAGCAATGTGTCGAGAGATATTCAACGTGATGTAGCAATGTGTCGAGAGATATTCAACGTGATGTAGCAATGTGTCGAGAGATATTCAACGTGATGTAGCAATGTGTCGAGAGATATTCAACGTGATAAGCAATGTGTCGAGAGATATTCAACGTGATGTAGCAATGTGTCGAGAGATATTCAATGTGATGTAGCAATGTGTCGAGAGATATTCAACGTGATGTAGCAATGTGTCGAGAGATATTCAACGTGATGTAGCAATGTGTCGAGAGATATTCAACGTGATGTAGCAATGTGTCGAGAGATATTCAACGTGATGTAGCAATGTGTCGAGAGATATTCAACGTGATGTAGCAATGTGTCGAGATATTCAACGTGATGTAGCAATGTGTCGAGAGATATTCAACGTGATGTAGCAATGTGTCGAGAGATATTCAACGTGATGTAGCAATGTGTCGAGAGATATTCAACGTGATGTAGCAATGTGTCGAGAGATATTCAACGTGATGTAGCAATGTGTCGAGAGATATTCAACGTGATGTAACAATGTGTCGAGAGATATTCAACGTGATGTAGCAATGTGTCGAGAGATATTCAACGTGATGTAGCAATGTGTCGAGAGATATTCAACGTGATGTAGCAATGTGTCGAGAGATCCAACTTAGTGCTGTCGCCCGGGGCACCAATGCTCCACGGTTGGCCGGCCAGACATTTCGTTACTCCCAGACAGATCTAAACTGAGAGCTCTGTGTCACTGTACCGTTACATTGTGTTGTTACAGTCACTGTATCAGTATATTGTGTTGTTACAGTGTCGCTGTACCGTTACATTGTGTTGTTACAGTCACTGTACCGGTATGTCGTGTTGCTACAATGTCACTGTACCGGTATGGTGTGTTATTTCAGTGTTACTGTACCGATGAGGTGTGTCGTTAGTGTCACTGTACCGGTGTGTTGTGTTGTTAAAGTGTCACTGTACCGGTGTGTTGTGTTGTTTCAGTGTTACTGTACCGGTATGTTGTGTTGTTACAATGTCACTGTCCTGCAGTACTACTCCACACCCTGACACCAAGTGCCCTGCTTATTTCATATCTGAATTTGAATGATATTATAAAGATAAAAGAGCAAAAACAAATTTAACTATGACGCAAGGGTGCCATATAAATATAAAGGGATTACTCAGATACTTTTTGAAACATATAAAGCCCTTTTAAGGAGAAAATATTATAAGTCATTTATAACTACTGCCCATCGGCCTAATATGGAGTGTGATTTTCCTGGTTAAAACGTTTTCATCGTTTGTTCGTTTTTTAATAACATTTTGTTTTCCTACATAATGTTTACTGTTTTATAAGATTTTGTTTTCCTACATAATGTTTACTGTTTTATAAGATTTTGTTTTCCTACATAATGTTTACTGTTTTATAAGATTTTGTTTTCTTACATAATGTTTACTGTTTTATAAGATTTTGTTTTCCTACATAATGTTTACTGTTTTATTAGATTTTGTTTTCCTACATAATCTACATTATAAAGCAGCTAAGCTTGTCCGGGTCGCGGGTCGCATGTAGGGAATCCGTTCTAAAAATAAACGACATCCAGAAATAATAAATAAAACAATAGTATTTGATAAAGTAATCCCGTGACCAACGAGGTCACGAAAACATAATTCAAAATGGCGTCTTCGATTCGATTTTTCTTTTTTAAAAATCTACAGTTTTAAATAATTTCTGTGGTTTTTTATTTTGAAATGTAAAAGTCCTAAATAATAAATAATAATAATATATAATCATTCCAATTTTTTAGTTTTTATTACAAGGTAGCATTTTAATCAGACTAGGTCACTAGCGAGCGCGTTCGTCAATTAACCTATGACGTCATTTGCAGAATGGGAGAGCCGTCGCTATAAATAAAAAAAATCCTCTATGACGTCATTTTCCCGATAAAGTACCTTTAACCCTTTACAAAATGACTTATTAAAATGGTTATTACTTTACTTTTCAGTACATTTTTTATGCATGTTTTGATTTCTAACTATAAATAGAATCTAAATTCATTAAAAACTCTCCACACCATTTCACGTAAATCAGTTTGCATTTCAATAAATCGTCTTTTATTTTGATAATCGTGCTCTAGTTATTATAGTTTGTTGCATGTGTACTGGAGTTTATTGTTCCCTCGATGGACTACTTTTTGATGATGGTTTGTTGGTTATGGCAGCCATATCTTTTGACGTATGAAATGTAGGTCAAATCTGCACATTAGGAAGGTGGCATAAATCAGCACCTAATTAAATTAAATTGATTAGGAAGGGGTTTAACATTACACCTAGATTTCCCGGGCAACGCCGGGCTTAATATCTATTGTTTACTGTTTTAAAAGATTTTGTTTTCCTACATAATGTTTACTATATTATAAGATTTTGTTTTCCTACATAATGTTTACTATTTTATAAACGTTGCGGTTCCAGGCGTAGGAAACTTTGTGTATAAATTATTGAGTTCCAATGACTAATACAGGTTACCTTAAAAATTAACGCAGTTCACTTTGATAAAATGATGATATAGACAATAATGAAGAACTGAACAAAGTTAACAAAAGTTCAAATTTTACTCATAAACAAATGATGTAAGTGTATATTTATGTTATTGCTAATCCATTCCTTGTAAATATAAAAAGTAAAATAAAAAAGTAACCAACCCGTAGTACAGATTCAGTTGTGTGAAAAAGAAATATTTGAAACAATGAAGTGGCGAGAGACATCCGCCATCCTCCGTGTATTGATTTAGAGTAAATAATAATCTAAAAGAATTATTGCTGAACAAAACATTCTATATGAAGTAATTTTGTAGTGTCAACAATGACATTTGGAAATGTAATTAACATCCAACGAAATTCCCGATATGATGTGTACAGTAAACTGTGTATAATAACAACCAGGACTGTAACCAAAGAGATGGAAGAAAAACTGGAGTAAAATACATTGGAGTAAAATATCGGATGATATACACTGGGGTCAAATATCGGATGATATACATTGGGGTAAAATATCGGATGATGTACACTGGGGTCAAATATCGGATGATATACATTGGGGTAAAATATCGGATGATATACATTGGGGTAAAATATCGGAGGATATACATATGCCGCCATATTGAAGGAGGAATGAAAGATATGCCTCCATTGGTTCGAATGTGTGCAGGGCCGGATGAAGGTCATTGACGAAACTGGAAGCATGCCAAGCAAAGAAGCCTCAGTATGCCAGAGCAAAAACCTGTGGAGAAGAAAATGCATTTATATACTATATGACTATACCCCAAGCATTCATAATTTTTTGTCGCTTTTTTTTTTTTTAATGAGTTTGTGATGAACCATGACGGAAGGTCGAATTTTTATCAGGGCCTTATGCCATATTCCTGTTAGCATAATGGTTAATATGGCATTATTAATATATTCAAAGTTCTAGACCACAAAATCTGTATTGTAAAAAGTTTGTTAGCCTTAAGTCAATGTGTAAAAGTATTAATGAAGATCAATCTGTATGCAGTTAAGGAGTGCTTCACTGATTCAAATGAGTGAAACAATCAACCCAATAATAGAGTAACAGTGATTCTGTTCTTTACATCTTTACACGACATGACTAAATACAATTATGTTGAAAATCTTTTTTAACTTTGAGCGTGGACTCATAGACTCAAACCAATCAGAATGTTTCATCAAATAACAAAAATCACAATGAACATCAAATAACAAAAATCACAATGAACATCAAATAACAAAATCAGAATGAACATTAAATAACAAAAATCAGAATGAACATTAAATAACAAAAATCAGAATGAACATTAAATAACAAGTCAAGATTCACTTGTAATGAAATACTTCAGTTTTACTTTTTTCATCTTGAACGTTTTTTATCTATATACATCATATCCGTCATCACCTAGATCTCATGTATTATAAGTCCTAGTTGATATTTTGTTCATATCATTTTAAGGTCTACCATGTGAAGAAACACCTTGGTACATTTCTGAAATCTAGCCTCCAAATTTGAAAATTGAGGCGTTTTAAGTACCGTTTTCACTATTTAACCTATATCAATAAAAGGAGCGTCTCTTATCTCGACAATCATTAGTCACAGATTTATGATGTATATATCATTTTATGAGTCTTGGCCTGCCATAAGTGTACGTATCAAAAGTCTATTTATGATCTGACCTCTGAGGGCCAAAAAGGGGGCGATTTGAAGCACTGTTTTTTAAACATATTTTAAATATAAATATTCAAAGCTAATCAAGAGGCTTAATAATTATTTATTTTTGTAACAGTTATTCAGCGCATGATTACCTTTCCCTCTATTTTATCAAAACCTAGCAAAATCTACAATATATCACTTTGGAAAAAATGCGGATTTGCGTCGGCATGTGTAGCCAGAACGCATATACACAGTACTCTAAAATGTTCTTCTTTGTAAAACGGAAAGAACCAAATTGCCCTTTGTTTTTTTCAAAAAACAAAACATACTTCATCAGTTTAAACACGATATCTATATTTTTGGCGCCTAATTATATTTAAAAACACAAATATGTTTAAAACATAAATCTATATTTAAAACTTAACCTTGCAGACCACGGAAATAATAAAAAGTTATTCCCTCAGTATTTATGTCGATAATTTCTACTATTTCACGTTCTCTCCGGCAAATTTGGCTTCATTTTTTTAATCTGTATTTTTTAACAAACTCTAATGCTTCTGCTTTTAATTACGATCGGGGTAATTATTTCTTTTCATTGAAAGGTATGGTGTATCACCTCCACCCCTATTTACAACTATATAAAACAAACTTCAAGTTTATCAAGACGTATTTAAGTGTTTTTATTTTTGTTTTGTAGAATTTTATATCATGAATCACGTGAACCTATACAGTAGTTGGTTTGAAGTTAGCAATACATTTAATTAGCATAAATTACATATTTTCTCTTATATCTGTCTGATGTTTTTGTACCGCATATCATAAAAAAATGAAGAGCATGAATATACCATAATCGGCAGTAAGATATTATTGGGCATATCAAATTAGCAGAATTACATTTGTAAGGCAACAAGTTTATATTTATAGTCTTAAAGTTAAATATATAGTGTATTATCAGGCTGCTTTTTATCTTATATTAAAGGCGATTCCTTGTGGAGGAAGAGGTTGTACGTGATCAGATGGTATGTGGAGGGAAGGTATAAGGCTGAGGGTTTTTAAAATTAGCCATAAGGAAGGGTTGTATCTTTGATAGTGCTGGTATATATAAATAAATTTTACTGGCTGTTCTTAAAAATAGAAGGGGTTTATAGAAGAGGTGTGTAAAGAATTTTGGGTTTAACGTGGAGGTTTGCAAATAAAGGTGATAAAAAAAGTCGTGCAATGAAAGGTTTTATGATGGAGGATTTACGGTACAGTGTTTATTGTTAGGGTTATTTTGTGGAATTTTTGTTTATTTGAAGGTTTTTTTTATGAAATGTTGTATGGTGGAATGTTGTTTGGTGAAATGTTGTATGGTGGAATGTTGTATGGTGTAGAATTACTTGAAAACTATCGATTTAATCCTGTTAGGCTGGTAAGTAAAATTTGGAACTTCATTGGACGATTATTTTCTTTATCGCAATGTAGACTGTCTTTATAACAGTGTTCCAGCTTGTTTGGATAAACTAACAACCCACAATAAATTCATTAACTACAACTATAATATAAACTAACAACCCACAATAGAATTCGTAACTACAACTTCTCAACGTAAACTAACAACCCTGCGTGCAATGATGAAAAGATAAACCAAACTTTACTCCTGACATGTACAGATGGGGCTGTGTTAATTTAACTTTTGGTCGCTACTAATCTTTAAATATGGTTACTTCCAAATGTATACAAAGGAAAGGGGAGGAGAGAGAGAGAGAGAGAGAGAGAGAGAGAGAGAGAAGAAGAATGAACATTTCATGAAGGCTTCAAGGTTCAACGAGCTAAAAATACAACTGAAGTATCAACTCCGGTTATCTTTAGAGTGGATCTTCAGTTCTTATCTGGCTGTCATCCCTCCCCCCGGCTGCGTGACGTATTATCTGATTTTAACTCAGGGCACATTGATCTCCAAAAACATGGAAACCTAAACAGAATATACATCAATTTGCTACAGATCATGCAAAGTCTTCAGTCGACCAATATCTTTAAACTTGCTGATTTCCTGATCTTAAAGGGCAGCCTGAAAAGTATACCCTCTACTTAAGGGCCCCGACAAGGGGCGTTATGTTTTTAGAGGGCCCCCGGAAATATCATATGGAACGCTGCATCACTATATGAAGGTATAATTGTTGAAACATTTCTTTTCATTTTATTTATTTTCCTTATGTTCACACTTTCTAGCACATAAATGTTGCGTAATACACATACACAATACAATAAAGTACATAAATATTAATAATACACATTAAAAGCACACGATACCAAGCGTTCAGCGTAAATATCAGTTTTAGATTGAAGTTGCACATTCGCCCACTTTATATCCTATGGTGCGAACATAGATGCCGAACCAACTATTGTTCTTATTTATCTTTTTGAAGTATGTGTAATGATTTTGATAAGGTCACACGTAGCGCTGCAGTTAATCGGAAGAATGAATCTAGAGATTGTCAATTAATTGTTCTGAAAAAAGCCAATATCTTAATCGCGATAATTTAAAGAAAAATGTCAACGTGTATAAATTGATCAGGAATTCATAAACCTGGGTA